>VDFB02144866.1:70341-89237 GCA_007258455.2 Sequoia sempervirens
AACATATAATTCGTTATCCCCAATGAAAGAAAAATTGGTAAAATCCAAGCTTCACATGATGAAAGAAAAAATGGTATAATCTGACATAAATACTGAATGAAAGCTATAGATTTCCAAACTGATAGTAAATCCTTGCAGAACGAAAAGAGTACAGTATGGAAAGACCATGTGCAATACCAAAAATAATTATATGAGTGACTAGGTTTTCATATCTTTCCACTATTCAATTAGCCAATCATAATGCGCCACAGTCCAAAATGAAGGCAAGTACTGTCTAGATCTGCAAATCATGACTACATGCTTATTTACTAGTCTTTTGATTGCAATAAGGTGGTTATTAGCTCTAATTTGGAAATAGAAAGGAGATGAGCACTCTAGAAATCCACTGAAATTGCATTACTTTCATATGAATTCTCTTATAGACATCTTTTATCATGTTCCATTCAACTATCACCAATAGAGTACATCAAATTTAATATTACATGAAAGAATAGACTTAGAGGACTTTGATATAACATTCAAAATATCGCTAATAGATTGGTAGGATGCATTCTATTCCATAGGGAAGTTAAAAGAAAAAGTAAAATGTAACTACCAACATTTTTGTGTTGTGACTACCAACATTGTTTAGTTCCAAACCCTTTCATGAGTATCGAGGATGGTTTTAGTGCCACACCCATCCTTAATAACTTTTAGAAATAGCTTTGGATGTTATAGTCTTCATGCACAATAACATGCAAATATTTTGAGTTTAATATTTTCATTGCCCATCCTAGCCTACATACTTTCCCTCATCAGTCATATTTACATCAAGTCTATAATACTTGTCAGTAACATCACATATTAAAGAAGCACATAAGTTTATTTGTATATAAAATAGGTTTACTATAGATTAGTAAGGATACTAAAAAACAAAGCCTCTTCCCATCATACAATTACTTGATCACCACCAGCTAATACTAATCTATTCCTCACACTTGTATTTTTTATAGTCAAAGCTCTAGCACTACTAGCCTATTACGGAAGATAAATAAATATCTTAGTTTGATTTCAACAAGAGCTTTTCCTTATCCAAGTTTACAAAGTCATATTTAACTAACTTTTATCATGCAGATTGATTGCTAGCCTCTATATTTTATAGGATAATAATTTTATTTTCTCCTTATTAGATAACAAAGGAGGCTAACAAAAAGATAAAAAATATACTTTAACATCATGACCTATGCATCGGTTATATTTTCTTGAGGAGACGACAAAGCTTCTAATGAAGGCTTGTCAAAATGTTCAAGATCTGAAGCCTGCAATGCAACTAAAATGTTGCATATTTTAGTGATTTCTTGATAGTTAGGAAAATGTTCTAACTGATCAATGCCTCAAATAAGCCACAATTATAAGTTGTGAATAAACTCTCTAAGGAAATTAGATAAATATTAACCTAAGTTTAGATAATTTGAGCAAACAACATTAAAAACACAAAAAAAAAAAAAAAACCTTGGTGTATAAGGTATGAAATACTTTGTCCTCTATGTTGCAGACATTTGACACTAACTACATCAAGCCCCTCATTTTCCAGCGCATGGAGAATATCAGAAAAGACAACTTAACATTTTAATGAGCTTTTTGCGACTTCAATACTTGAACAAATAGCCACTATTTTCACAAAAAGGAGAAGATTGTGATCCACCAATAAATGGAAAAACATTACATTCTTTCTCTTCACAATTAGATATGGAAAAAGTTCCCATGTCTTCTCATCTCTTTCCAAGCTCATTTACATGTTCTTGTAGATGCTTAATGTACTCAGCAGCTCCCTCAATTTGATTCGACAGTGATTGTCTTCCCTGCACAACACACTTCTTCTACTGTAAGATGACCTAAATATGACCCAAAGCGATCCACCAAATTTTCCCAACAAACAAAATGAGAATTTTCCTTACCAAAATTTGTTCTTCTAGAAGTAAAGATCTCAATACGGAAACCCTTATTCTCATGTCAATCTGCCTTTGCCTCTCAATAAACTTGTGCATCTATTTGGGATTGGCATTAGGATTATACTCCACAAAAATTATGTTGGGTACACTTGCAAAGTATAAAGAAGAATTGAAAAGATCATCCTAATAAATATTGTGTTTTAATCATTAAAGTACAATTTGAAAAAAATTATAGAAGAAATATAAGTTCCTTAACATGCCTCCATTTGTGGAGTTGGAGGAGAAGAGGTGATCAAATTCGAAAGGTAGAGTGGTGTTCTCATTTGGATTTTTTATTGTAGGGAGGGTGGTGGAGATAACTACACATCCAACATCCACATGCTTTTGTGTTTTCATGAATTTGGAAAATCGACAGTTTAGTTATTGAAAAGGCTTTAGAAACTTTCAAGCAAATGCAATTGGTAGCTGTAAAGCCCAATTAAACAAACTTTTCCTCCATCTTCCTTGCCTGTGCAAAAACATGAGCTTTGGATTAGGGTATGGAGATACATCAAAAAATAAAGGATAGAGGAATTTTATCAGATATTTTAATTGTGACCGTCCTGGTAGAAATGTATGCAAAATGTGGAAATAGAAAAGCCACATGAACTATTTGATAGAATGCTTCAAAGTGATGTTGATGCAATTCAAATGGAAGAAAATCACCTTCTTAATCTCATTTGACAAAATTCACAGCATCCTTTGTTAGATAACTCATCCATAGTCATATTTTCCTTCTCTATCACTTAACCAAATCAACGAAACTTGTAATCAAAGTTCCACACTACTTAAAGGATTTCATAACACTCTTTCCAACCAACTAGGTCTCCTAAAACATCAACCAAAGACAACTTCATTCACAAATTGTCTTCAATCTCCATAATGGTACTTAAATGGATAACTTTATCTTCTAAGGCATAAACACCTATCTCCACCTTTGTAACAGCATGTCCAGGGTAAGCATAGCATGATTAAACCTATTTCACTTCCCAAGAATTCAAATTTATTAACTTAGTGCACAAACCTCTTTTGACAATCCAATTCCTTGTAGCATACCTTCACAATACTATTAGAAGTATCTTTACATGTAGACCTTCAAACCTAACTGTAAGAAATGTTTTGATACCTATTATTATGTTTTAAAACATATTTAAAAATCAATGTATGGTGCTTTGAAAAGAAATTCTCAAACATGATTGTACTGCTACCAAGGCAGGCCTAATTAGGTCTTTACACCCTAGGGCATTATTGAACATACCAATTCCAAACATGAATTTACTAATACAATTCCTCAATCATGTGTTATTTGAATTGTTAATGCTCATTATTTCATAAAAATTCCATTCCCATAAGTACTTATGCAAGCCCTAGGCATTAAGGTTCCTCTACACCAATATTTAGCCAATTCCAATGGGTAATAAAAGTGAGAAGCATAAAATTTTAAGTCCCTGTTTACCCTAGTAGGGGTTTCTAACTGTTTGCAACAATTCCAAATAACTTGCACAAAACCAAACCAATTTACATGAAACAAAAGATATGTGGAAGTTTATTAAGAAACCTCACTCTTACAACCAATTAAGCATCCATTTAAGCTCGTACAAATCCGTACAAAGGCTGGAAATAGTAAAATTCTGTACAAAATGCTTAAAAACAAAGTTCTTCATTCAATATTTGAAATTCAATCACGCACGCCTTCAAAATGATTTACAAGGCCTTTATAAAGGAAATTCAACTATATTTTAACCTTCTAACTACTTCCTAATGCCTAGAACTAACAATGACCCTTCAACTTCTTAATGCAACTTTTACATAATTTTGCAATTCTATCAATATTTGTTGACAACTTTTTCATTTTTTACAATTTGCCACAAAAAAATAAACTTGAACCCTCATAATGACCTTTAATGATCTATAAATATACAAGGTTACTCTTTTAATCTCATTATAGAGTAAAGATATCAAATTTGCTCAATTTTTCCAAAATAGGAACATGGTTTTGCAAAGGTGCTCTTGCACTAGATGTGCTCCTGTGAACTACAATGATTGCAGGATATGCACAAAATGAATTTTTTGAAAAGTATTTAGAAAATTTCAAGCAAATGCAATTGGAAAGTGTAAAGCCATATTCCACAACCTTTGCCAGCATCCTCCCTGCTTGTGCAAAAATGGGAGCTTTGGAATAGGGTATTGACATCCATGAAAACATGAACAATAGAGAGATCTTCATAGATGTAGTTGTGACTACCCTAGTAGACATGTGAGGTCTAATATCTCAATATTTATTTACATAATTTGTGGTTGAACTGTAAAAGCTAAAAAAATCTCAAAACACAAAATTTAAATCAAGGATTGAATACAAAACTATCTACATTAGTTAAGTACAAACCCATATAAACCAAGAATTTGATGCAGAACTAAACACATGAAAAAAAGCAATAATTTTCATGTTTATTGAATAATTAAAGGATAAGCACAAAATTTGTAGCTTGCATCAAATGGAGAAGACATAAAATCAACTGCATTAGAAATAACACAAAAATTAATTAACCAACAATTTGTTATAAGCATTAAAACAAGAAAAGACAATATAGAGTAAATCTCATGTCAACTAAAGAATATACATACTGATCAATACAAAGACAAATCTTCTGATAACAATTTTTTACATAGAGAAAACCCTGAAATGCAAGAAAATCAATACAAATGGAGGCTTCAAGATACTCAATGAGGCTTGTATGAATTATCCATTTCCTAAATTATGAACTTTAAAAATGAAGTATTGTCCTTTGGCATAAATAATACACCAGTAATTATGCACACCTAAGATTTAATGCAGAGTTTAGTAGAGAAAAAACATTACAAAGAAAACAAATAATCCTATATTAATTGTGTAATATACTTACCAATTAGCATAGATACAATTATTTAGTCTTTAGTAAAGGCACACAAATATCAATGGAACTTGAGTGAATGATGTGTTTCCTACTACATTGGCTCCTTTGAATAAAAGGTAATTACGGTAATTACCCTTTGACATGAAAAATGCACCATCAGTTTTGCACAAATCCAACTCTTTAGTAAAGGGTTGATTCACCACACAAACACTCGGTGTATATGGAGACTTCAGAGGACTCAATGATACATGTGTGAATGATCCATCTCCTACTGTATGGTTTCATTTGGCATAAAAAAATGCACCAGTGTAAAAACTTTATTAGCCTATGATTTAATGCAGAATTTAGTACAAAAAAAAAAAACAAATGTCATACTAATTGAATAGTATACTTACCAAGTGAAAATCCACTAAACTGGAAAAAACTTAAGGGCTTAAATGCACTGTGCAACTGTATTTTCCTTTAGCATGTGCTAGGCATATTTCTTTCACAAATAAATGCCAAAAGAATGTAGATGCACAAATTAGGAAATAGAGTTAAGGCATTTAAAGCCATCTTCCAAATTAACTTTACTACTTCTTAGTTTACATGCCACATATACATTCATTTAATGAGGACAACTTATTGGATATACAAATCTCTGCATCATGGACTCTATTTTATGTTGCATTGGACACTGATCATTGAGGCAAAGTTAATATAATACTAAATAGAGGGACAATTAAAACATATGGACTAGAGTTCATAGGAATGTAACTTTCCTAAATGGTTTTATCAAAAAATTAATAATGATGGGTGAGAATTCAAATCCTAAATGAATACTTTAGCAACCCAATTTTCCAAATTAGCCGAGTCCATGCAAATTGAATCATGTATCTGTAGTTGAATCCATGCAAAAGAGAAAAAAAATTCCAAAATGTTGTAGTCAAACTCCTACCATACTGTATTTGAAGTGGGAATATCCAGTGTATAGTGCATCCTAAAATCCAATTCTCCAAATGGGCATACCTAAAGTGTTGTAAATTATGTACTTGAAATTCAATCTAAAGACAATGAATCTCTAAAACCCAAACATATACAATCCAATGTATAAACCGGATGCGTAATGAGCCATGCAAGTGGAATTGAATGTCAAAGAAACAAAGATTTTTTTTTCAAATTGTTTACCTTGTCACAGATCTCAGAAACTACAGAAAAAATCCACAATATAATCTACAGTTGCAAGAGAAACATGAAAAACAATGATCTAATAAATACACAAATCAGAAACAAATGTATGATCAAGAAGTTCCTACCAAAGGTAAGTAGAGGTCGATGGAAATGTACTCAAATAGCTTATTCCCAACAAAGGGATCAAAGAAAACATAGAAGGAAAATGCTAGAGTGAAGACCATTGCCAAAGCAACTGCCTACAACAACTCAAAAATGAACATTATTGATTTGCAACATTATTACCAACACAACATAACCCAAATAAAAGATTTGAGAGAGACATACCTAGAGTGGGTAGTAAGGTAGATCCCAACCATGCCTCCTCATTCTCAAGGATTATTATTACTCAGCAGCCCCAAATGCTTAATTCCTATCACTTTCAAACGTAAGTCTAAAACACACCCAAATACCAACATTGCCTAAAGTAAAAATAACCCTGCATGCAAGGTCTCACTTAAAAAGAGCAGGGAAAGGTGGCATCATTTTACTATTCATCTCAAAAGTTGAATATTTGCATCCATATTTTACATAATGACTTTGGGTGCATCTAAATTTCATGATTAATTTTATATGTTTTATAGAATTTTCTTGTCTTTCAATGAAATCAAGATTTTCAAACCACTACAAAATTTGTCATTAGGAAAACCTTTAGGCAGTTTTTATCATCCTGAGGAATCCCAAGATAGTGGAAAAGTCACCAAAGAATGTTGTTGCAATAGCCATTATAGTATTGGTGAACTATCTCCTCATCAAGAAATACCGGTATGCAATGCTAAAGCCAAAAATAAAAAGGAATACTTAGAATCAATTACATTGAAATATTTATCTCATTCCTATGAAGTCAACTTTTTAAAAATGTATTAGCAAATAAACATAAAATGAAAAACATTATCATTCCAAGGGTTATATTCAATTAAAAAACAATAAATAGGCTTAAAGATGAAAATATAATATGAAATTTTAATTAAGGGTGTTGCTACATTTTGAGAAATTAAAATCCTTCCACTAAAAGTAATTACCAACCATCTCACTCATGCAAATACCACCCAAATGATGAATAGTTAAAAAATGTGTTGAGTTTGAATCCTTAAATATTTCAACTTTTTCTTTGGAGAAGAAGAGGAAAAATAATGAACCCCTAAAAATTGGACAAACCACTTGAGAGGGTAGGCCCTCTTCATAAAAATTAATTCACAATTTTTTAATTTTTTTAGTTTCTTTTATTTCCTCAAGATGGGCACCAACCAAGGGGGGACACAAATATTTATTTTATTTTAAATTTTACTCCAAAGAATGGCCACCAAAATTCAATTGCAAACTCCTTCATCGGCCTTTGACATCAATGAAAACAAATTTCCAACAGGGAGTAGCAAGATGCATTTCAGGGATACCAGTACAAGGAATCCATTTTTGGGAGATGGAGGGATATTATATACATATATAGTATTGAAAATCTTGGCAAGGACAACATAAAAATTTAAGTTTATAAATTCATGAATATATGAAATTTCATTATTGAATGTAATGTGTTCACTATCTTGAAAACAAGAAATTTATACTTTCAATTGTTCAATGTTATCATTCCAACAGATTCACAGAAGGCCCAAAGGATACGAAACCATAAATTAAAATGTAAAGGAAAGATATATTTCTTATAACCATATGCTCTCATTTGACATACATGATTTCACTATACACTGCATGCAATCAATATTTTGTTCATTCCACACCTATATACTCTCATTTTATCATTGTCTTATTTCCTACAGTGGAATGAAGTCATAGAATTGTTCATTGATGAAAGGGGTGACCACCATATGTTTCCATTCAATAGGTGTCATGGGTACATTTTCATTCCATAGTTGTATGTGTTTGTTCCACAGTAGTAAATTTTATTTCCATAGTTGCATGTGGTCACACACTCCCATTGATGAAAAGATTAAGAAATGTATGTTGTCATTACACTTTCATTCCACAGTTGTAAGCAAACATTCAACAGTTGTACACTCTCATTCTATAGCTATATGCAGCCATTATCTATGAAGGAACAAAAAGATGATCATTAGGAATCAAAAGAAAACAATATGACAGCTCACCTTTTGACCTGCAAACCTTTCTTTTAGCTCTCTAACATGATCTTTGACATCAAGCAATTCTAGTGCTTTTATGAACCTGTCTAAATCAATGCCAATAGGGAATTGCAATTATCACAAACAAAAATGAAAAAAATTATCTAAGAAATATCCAGGTGTTGGTTATAAAAAATTACTCAACTTGAAAGGGTGGACAACAAATTCAAAATTCAACCACACAATACAAATAAACAAGAAAACACGAGTTAAATATTCAATAAGAGATAGTTGCATGGAAGATTGTAGTGGTTGAAGCAAAATAAACATGTACAGTGAATACCACAGCAACAAGGGTAAGTGTCCCTTGATCTTCTACTCCTTCTGGGGTTCCTTCCAACCCAAGAATTTGTGTGCATGCAATTACAAAATGTCTTGCATAGTCATAAGTATGGAAACTGAAATGATCAAAAACATGGATTAGAACTTGAAAAATTGCATTGAAAAATGTTCCTATTCTTTTAATTTTGGTTTTTGAAATGGATGGGAGCGGGAATGGCATGCCCCTACCTACAACCAGTGGAGATGGTGTTGATGTTTTTCTTGATTCTCAGGCTGGCTCACATGGAAAGGAAGGTGTTTCAGTGAAGGCTCTCAGTAATGGCTCGCGAGAGGTGCTAGGGGAGGCGTTTGGTGCTCCTGGGTTGCATGCCCCTTCTTTTGTGACTGTTGTTGGCTTTGGCCTGCATCCTTTAGGGGAGGTTGGGTATAGGTGTGCAGCCTCTTCCTTGTGCCCGATCCTCTCCTGTTGTGGTGTGTGGCCCAGAGGTTTTGGAGAACGAAGAGTTTTATAGTAATACAAGGGAAATTTGTAGATTTAATGGTCTTTGGCCCTCTTTTCCTGACCTTCACCAATGGGTGTTGGAGTCCTAGAAGCCGCTGGTTGCTGGAAGGATTGAGCTCTACTCATGTGCTCAATGTTTTTTCATAGTGACTTTTGCTTCTTCTAAGCAACAAGATTTTGTGCTTGTTGATCGAGTCTGGTTGTGGGGGGAGCATTCCCTATCCATTAAACCTTGGACTCTTGATTTCAATCTCATTACTACACCGCTTAATGTCAAGCCGGTTTGGGTGCGTCTCCCAAACCTTCCCCTCCAATTCTGGGAGGAGTCTTGCTATGAGGGCATTGGCAATACCATCAGTCGGTACCTAAAATTTAATTCTTCTACCACTCTCATGGGCCAATCTACTGTTTCCCATATTTTAGTTGAAATTGATGTCTCCAAAACCCTTTTTGGAGATGTTGTTCTGATGGTTGGGGACCATCCCTGGAAGCAGTTGTTGGATTATGAGGGTGTTCCCTTCAGATGTCGGTGTTGCTTTGCTTTAGGTCACTTAGTTGTTGACTATCCTCTTTCGCATCATAGAGGCTCTACTACCTGGTGGAAGGATGCTCTCATGGAGCATTTGACTATCTTTGATTCCCATGTTGGTGGTTTAACATGTGGCGATGGTTCCTCTCAGGAGGATGAGACCCATCTTGAGTCTGCTCCAGTAGGAGAGGGAGAGGTTGCTCCTCTTTCGGCTCTCTCCTTGGCTCCTGCTTCGGATATTCCTTTGATTGTGCCTTCTTTGGATTTGTTAGCTTGACCCTCAAGGGATTTTCCTTGCTTCGTTTCTCTAGTCTCCTTCCCGAAGGTTCCTTCTTCTGGTTTGGCTTTGGTGGCTCCTTCCATGGTTGTTGTGGCTCAGGAGGATCCTCTCCTCTCTCCTCATTCGAAGGACTTTGATTTTGAGGTTTCATGAAACTTGGTTCAACGTTGAAAGTGGGGGCTTCCCAAATCTATTGGGGAGCTTCACCCTAGGATTAAGGTTGTTAGATTTTTTAGGTCAAGATCTACTGTTGTTCAGGTCCTTGACTCCTGTTTGGGGGGATGATGGGTTTTCAGCTTCTTCTTTGGTTTTTGGTCCTATTTTTCTATCGAATGGTTGGCTGATGGTTCGTGGTTGTTCAGTTGATTGCTGATTTTTGTTGTTATCTTTTTTATCAACTGCTTTTTTTGTAAAGGGTTTTGGGCACCTTCAAAACCCATTTTTGACCTCTAATCAAAACAATTAATATCTACTAATTTTTTCAAGATTCTAAGCTGTGATACTCACATGTTTGTCTATTTACGATATATAAATTCTACAAGCTATTGCACTCATATAATTAGGAATTACATTTAACAAATTTATATGACAATTATCAAGTAAATTGAGACCAATGTGATCAACAGGCATCAAAGAAGGTGTGGAAAATAGATTGCAACTTCTAACCAAAATGCCAAAAGTAAAACAATGAACGAGGAGTACTTGAATCCTATTGTGACCTAATCTAATGAGCCAAGAAAGTTTGAGAGACATAATAATAGTAAGATTACCCTCTAAATAAATTGCTTAAATTCTAGTATTCTCAATGGTTTTCACTTATCACAAAATTCAATATACTCGGGAACCTCGTTGCAAGCAACAATAATTCTATTTGAGGTGAGAGAATCTTTCCAAAATGTATTGTGTAGTTCCTAGTTACCAAATGCATAAAATGAACTTAGCTTTCATTATCTAGCAAACAAGAAAAAATGGTAAGCCACTTGAAAACAATTAAATAATCCATCAAAATATTGAGAGGAAGCCTAAATTTGTGCAGCGGAGTTCCAAAAATTTGATAATTTATTTATAATGGATTGTGGAAAACTATTGTGTTTCTGTAGTCTCTCTCTTATCATGTTTCCTCTTTAGCGCCTCCACCTCCATTTTGTGTGCTCTCATGTTTATGACTTCCTTTCCTTTAAAGTAGCTATTTTTCTTCTTTCCTCACCCAGTTTGTGCCTTTGGCTAATTCTTGTTACTAATTATGCTTCATGATTTCCAACAATTTTTGGGACATCCTTCTGCAAGGATACTTTCCTTAAACCTTTTTCAATCTCCCTTTGCATTATTTCTCTATGTGTGGATGAGTGTTGTCTGTGGGAATTGATTTTTCTGCATCCATTTACCTCTAGGGGATATTGGATAAGAGAATCATGTGGGGCATCACTGATAATGTGAAAAATGAATCTATCTTGTTCAAGGAAGAGTTTCTATACCCATGCAATTCTACCAACATTTTCTTCTAAGCCCTTTCCTTTTCCTTGATCCCTTTCAAGGGATTCTCAAAGACTGAGGTTGAGGATCTTCTTCTTGTAAAATTTTAGAGTTGCTTGAGCTCACCTCATCATTAAGTCCATCATTTAGATTTTGACAAAAAGAATCCTGATTTATTGCAGTTTATTCCTGAGAAGTTCATTATTTTTCATGAGATTTTGTGATATTTCATTTTTTTCTATTATATGCTCTCTTCTCTCTGATGTTTATGTGACTTAGCAATGTAAATATATGATTATAATATCCCAAATCGTAGGGATTGTTTTGTAATGAGAAGGCTACGGAAAATAAGCTGAAGAGAATTGACGTCTAAAGGCTAGGCCACATGGATGAACAACCAAAGTAAGTCTTAACTAAATGACTTCAAATCCAATGATAAACACCTTTAATCAATCAAATCAACAGTTATAGTAGTCTTATCATGATAATGGCCAATCTAATGATTACATTGGATCTTTTTCCTTGCCCACTCTATGTTGTTGATTGATTGTAATCTAATAGTACATGAAGCTTTACATGAGGCATTAGCTATAAGCTTTACATATTAGTTGTCCTAATATTATCTTTATCATCAATTGCTTTGATATCATGTTAACATATATATTTAATTTATATACCTCACTCTATTTTCTTCATTGTGCTCCACTCTCAACTGGCCACTTTTATAACCCATTGGTGGTGTGCAATCCTGTGAAAGATAAAGTAAATAAGTCGTTAATAGAGTCATTTCAGATACTAACTTATCAACTAATGTTTGATTTAGTAGTAGTCCAGGTTTAGTTTGATACATTTGGGTGTGTAGGAAATCAAGGTTAACTCAGAAAATACTCTCTTGAGCTGCTGACACCAGTCACCATGAGTGTGAATGTGAACACTCAAGTAATCATCTCCAGGAGCAGAGGTTATGGTGAAAGGATTCCATTTAAACAATGTAGACTTGCATTTCTAGTTTCTCATTATATATATCTTTGAATCCATAGCCTACCATGGAACTCTCTAGTGAATAATTTCAAGTTAGTAGACAACAACTAATAGAAAGATAGGTGTGTGTTAATAAACATCCCTTCCTTGTCTTAATTCTAATCTATACACATATCTACCCCAAAAAAGCACAGGCATCGAAACTTCTCCTAGAACACAACCCTAAATATACCAGCACAAAAGGAACCAAAAAGATCACATAGAATTTAGAACATGGGAAATTCGATAACAAAAAAAATTCATCAATAATTTGTGAGATTTTCCTATGCTACCATGACCACATTGTAATAGATTGAGTCCCATTTTGTCACAAGAGACATAGCTAACCATAAAAAATCCAATAGTCAGAATGTGAAATGATAAAGTTTGGCCAACAAATCTTCCTAACCGCCTTCAAATTCCATGAAAATGAAGACAAATTGACTCAAATGTAATTGATATTTGTCTTCTACAAAAAAATGTTAACCTGTCATTAGTCCATATCTTTGTTTCCCAAATTTCTTTTTTCTGATTTCAAATGCATTAATTTGATAGCTATACAACATCTGCATACACATACAACTTCCTCAACAAATGATAACCAAATTTAAAATTAAATCAATAATCAACAATGATACAAATCCACAACTGGGCATTTGCTTTGAAATTTTCCAGTCAAGTATCTCAAATAGAATAATTGACAATTTAGATAATATAACAAAATAGGAACACTGGCAATTCATGGCTCACTGCCAGAGACTTATTTCAATCTGCAACATTGCAAAAGATAGACACACTAACCAAAGTTAATTGTAGACATATATATTTGATTTTTGTAGTGGCTGGGGGGGATTGCTAGTCAGATCGTTATTAGTATGTAGAAGGGCGGTATCTCTTGAGGAAGATTGATTAAATCTGTAGTGTGTGATCATTCTTTTACTGGCTCAACTTATTTAATTCACAGTTTTCAGCCGGTTGGTGATGGTTTAATCAAAGTCTTGCAATTCCATGTTATCAGGTTATTTTGTTGGCCTTACGCCTGAATCAATAACATTGTGATCTTGTATTTACTTTATCTTGTTTGAGTTAATGTTAGAGTATGAATCTCATTATAATTACTATTATGTATAATTGAGTTTACTAAAGAGTAATTCAACAAAAGATAGATCATATTCATAAGCGAATGATGATATAAATGAAATATACATTTGAAAGAGATTGCCAATTGATTCTCAACTAACCACTAATTACAAAGGTAATATTGAACTCTCTTACTGGTATTTTTGGTAGGGTACAATAAACTGTTTTAATACTGAAACTTATTTCTTATGTCAGTGTATGCTTATGATATAGGTACATATGAATTGCATTTATCACCATTACATCAACTATTCTAACACCCTTCCTTAATGGTTATATATGAGAATTTATAAAAAATTAATCCACAAATTTTGTAAAGTGTTTAATCTAGATAGATTTTGTAAGCATTTCTGCCACTTGCTCTTGAGTTGGAAAATATAAGCTTACTAGCATTCGTCTTAACAAAAATGTTAATGTAACCCTATGTGCTTGATATGTGCAAAAAAAATTGGATTTTTGACCATTTTGAGCACTCCAATATACCTGTTGGTTGCTCCTAATGTAAGTGTAAATGAGCTAAGATCCCCCTTAGCCAAACTCCTCTCATGCAGCAAAATCAATAGACTTGTACTCCATTTCTATCAAAGAAAGAAAATTGTCTATTCATATTGCTTACCCAAGTCTTGTAGTTGTTTCGAGTCTAAAGATGCATTTCGTTCTTGATTTCTTGCTATCAACTAATCTACTCCAATCCGAATATGTGTAATCAACTACTTAAAAATTATCAAGAACACCATACAAAATTTTCCTCCAGAGGGGTCATCATTGAATTACAATTTTCCATCTTGAATTTATCAAGTAGTCCTCTTGCATACATCTATTGAAAAATAAACAAATTTCAATCTATTTCCAACCTTTGAAGATCATAATAGTGTACACAAAGGGCTTCCCTTAACATCCCTTCTTGACCATTAAACAACAGAAGAGTCCATGTTTTTATACCTTTCCATCATCAGGAAAGGAAAGAGCAGTGGTGAGAAGCAAGTAACCAGTTTACACACCAATCTCCATAGCATTCTTGGAATTTATGAGCTTCAACAATAGACTTAAAAATTGACCCTCGTTAGCTGAACTAGTCATCAGATTCCTGACAAAAAATAGAGGTGATGTTGAGAAAAAAGAAACGGAATGCTCCAGACCACAAAAACTTGGGAGTTAGATTGCTAGTAGTATAGAACATAAATGATTCAAAATTGGTTTTACCATGGATGCTTAGTCATTACTTCTTTGATCTCCCTCATTAGCTTAGGCTAGCGGGCATACACATTGGTTTCCAATATATACTGCCATATAAATACCAAATCGAAATCAATTAGGGCATAAATGAAAATGGGTGTGTTGAATGCTAAATTGTAAAATTGAAATGGGAGGGGAAACTTGATAAAGGGAATCACTCTAAAGAAGGCTCTTGTGGCCCACTTCCTAGTGGCAACGGCTAATGGCAGCCTATATGAGGAAAGTAACCCAGTTTTGGGTTAAATACAAAGGGTGGAATCAACATCTTGTGTCACATTACACGCAAAAATAAAGAAATGCTCAAATATTGCTCAAGAAAGTGAAATACCTAGAATATCAGAAGGCCACAACCTTTCATTTTGAGTTTCTTTCTTTTTATCAAGAGACATTGTCTCCCTTTTAATCATATTCAGGAAAGATGGAGAAAAACCTAGCTTGATTGGAGATTGAAATACCCATAAGCATGAATAAGACTGTGGCCAGGGTTACATACCTCTTCCTTTTGCATCAAATACAAAAGGTTAAGACAGGGTTAAAGAGACCATGACCATAGAAGGTTTTTTCTATTTGTCATTTTAGAAAATGAGACACAGAATATCCATAATGAAATACCTAGAATGGATTTCATAAAAGCTCGACCTGTAAACATGATAAAATATCTAGGAGTGCCTTCATCAAGTCGCAGCCTAAAGGTGAAGGAAACATTCAAAACACAAATAAAATGCTTACATACAAATTAAAGTTACCCAAAACATCTCTCAGGCCGTAGCTATGGAATATAAGAGGTTTTCATAGGAAAATATGTGAGGAAAGCAAGAAAAGAATGCTCACTATTGTGATAACTGTTGGGCTCAAATAGAGCAATTTCTCCTACAAATAATAAGAATAAGTGCAGAGATTGGAATACTGGAGAGCTCACCACATTTTTTGTGCCAAGAAGATGCTCCCAAAACCTATGGTTCTTCCCCATAGAATGCCTCCAAAGATCCAATAAAGTGCTTGATGTCAGCCTCAAGCCAAAATGCATCAACAAAGATTACAAGTGTAAGAAAATGCATTAAAATTTTAGGATGGGCCACAACCAAGAAGGCTCAAAAGGGCTTCAAAAATGAAGGAAAATGTTCAAAGTTTTGGGGAAAACTCACCATCGATTCCTTGAAGATTTTTGACATCAAACAGAGAAGAAATCGCTCAGAAACAACCGAACACAAGGAGGTTCTAGCTCCAAATATTCAAACCCTACCTAGCAGCATGGCGACGCTCTGTTTTCTCTAAAAAACTCAAAGTGTATACCAAAATTACTCACCCATCAAACTCACCATCCGTATTTATGTGTTTTTTATTAATATTATTAAACTTGCCAACTTGCCACTTTTTTATCATTGGGAGTTTGATGCCGACACTGAAAGGCTTAAATCCGGAAAGTGACGAAAATTTGAGCAAAGTTGACACAAATAGCCTATCAGCTAATTAATTTTAATTCACAAGCCTTCTAGATTAATGTGATAATGTTATTTAAAAATATTTTATAATGTTGAATTAGGGATAAATAGGTTCATTAAGTCTAGAAAAGCATGAAAGTCCTTTACAAGACTTTACAACACCTTTACAAGATGTTGTTAAATGCATATTATTCAATTTGCAAGAGTCCAAGACCTAGTGTGAACACATAAAATGCCTCACAACACTAGATTAAGACCTCATCAAGCCAATTTATCATGAATTAATCCCATATCAAGCAAAGGGTCATTTTTTCTATGGCACATTTATCCCCCACTTTAGTGAGAGGATGAACTTACTTCAAACTCACACTAAAGTAGACATTCAAGAGAGATCTGAGTGTATAGATGCAAATGACAAAAAATTAAAAAGATCAAGGAGGTTGCACAAGCCCCCAGGGTCTAAGATCCTAAGTCAAATCATCAAGATACAAAATCATGCAATGGAAAGAGCTAAAGGAAAGGAAGACGAGGTGAAAAATATGTACTCACTGTAGGTCCACAAAACTTCAGGTCATCTTGCGGGGTGAGAAGGCCACAACATACTCACTCTGGGGCCACAAAACTTCTGGTCATCCATGGGGTGAGAAAACCAAAAAGGTAAGATACGTATGCTAGTTTGTATGCACTCACAAACAAAAAGGTGGCTATGGGGAAAAGTCATGCCACTAGGTGGGCTTCCCGCTCAACCATATTAAATTTATACCTCCTGATAACTTTAACAACGTGCCACAAAGAAAAAGAAATGTTTATGAACAAAAAGAAAAGGTACCACAGTCATGCAAGTTGCGTTATGTAAGGTGGAAAAAAGAAAGTGTAAAATGTAAAATGCAAAAATGTAAAAAGGTTTTCAAAGGAGTCTTGTTAAGTTCATGCAGGGTCAATCACTTAGGGAATATTGTGCATAATGTATCCAAGAGAGGACCAATCAAAGAATAGTATATTCACAAGTTAGGGGATGCAATGCATCACATCAGGCCACCAAGAGGAATGTAATATGCTAAGATAGATCACACTTATGAAAGACATCACACCCAATTCCATCCACAAAGTAACAAACACATCATATAAACAAGGCTACACTAGGAATGAAGAATGCAAATGAATTAATGGTAATGTATGCCCCCCGCTTTAAAGTAATTGCTACACATTGTTCTGTGAGAAATTACTTTAAAGTAGAAGTGAAAGAAGAAGACATGAGAGCTTACTTAGAAATCCCTATGCCAAGTCATATGTTTTCAAGAAGCTTTGTCATGAAAAGGGGGAGTATGTCACATGTGAGTCAATCTCAAGACATGTCATCCACATCCCAAGATTGATCAGATTATTTATTCATGAAAAATTAATGATTAGTCAAAAGAGACAATGAAAAGTGACTGATGGGGATAAGGTTGTCTAACCCTTTTCCCCCACTTAGTGCAGGACAAGGGTGAGCCTGGAATGGATGATGGTATGCTACTCCTTGCAATGGATGTAAAACATGCAATAGTGAGTATGCAGTGATCCTACAACTATGGCATGGCAAGGAGCAGCAACTAATGTTATTTATGTGAATGAGGAAGAATGGAGAATAACCAAGACCATGAGTTATTTGTTGTGTGTTAGGATCTATAGGATTGTGAATACCTTCTTCTCAAGAACCACATCCTTTTCCACTATATCCAAGTTGTTTCATGAGTTCATACCCTTTTCCATAAAGTTGTTTCATTGCTTTGGAATCAGGTTGTTGTTCATTATTGTGTTTGTAAGATTTTTTGTACTTTGTGGCTTTGTCTAAAGTAGTTGAGGCGGATGCTTTCGAAAGGTTGTTTGAATGTTGCATTGATATGATGGTTGGTTGTGCTTTTTTCTCATCTTTCTTTGGTGTATGTATTCACCCATAAATGAGGGTGTTAATTCTAAGGATCCCCAATCGTCACCAAATAATTTAGATACTGATTCCTTATCATTTTGCTCAATTTGAAGAGGGTCTATATTGGATGTTGGAATTAATGTTTTCAAAGTACTTGTAGCTCCTTTTTCAAGGTGCAAGCAACTTTCGGGCTTAGGATCTGCTTCAACTTGATAAATTTTATTGTTATAGACATATTTCATTATATGATGAAGGGTTGAAGGGACTACATTCATCTCATGAATCTATGGTCTACCTAAAAGAAGATTGTACGAAAGATCATAAGGCATGAAATGAATAGGATTTTACAAAGTGACCAACCCAGCCTTAATAGGAAAAGTGATTATACTAAGTGGTTTCTTTTTTGAATTATCAAATCCTCGAATAGATATAGAATCAAGTATTATTTGTGAGATCTATCAATATCTAATCGATCAAGGAGACTCACACTACACACATTAAGGGTAGTACCATTATCAATAAGAGTTATCTCTTTAACCCTATCCAATTATATCGAGAAATGATCATGAAAGATTCATTTTTTTTTTGCAACTCTAAAGGAGGGAGCTCATGTTGATGGAAATTAATGTCAAGATTAATTTGATTCATTTTATGGATTAAAGCTACCACATCATTCGGAGTTGTACTAGGAGGAACGATGATTTGTTTTAAGATTATTTGAAGAATGTTGTGGTAATTTGGTGATTTTTTAAGTAAATCCCAAAGGGAAATTTTGGCAAGAGTATTCTTTAATTGTTCGACAAGATCATGCTCCTTTGTGTTGGGGATGTAACGAGGAGCACTAGGCAAACTGGGTTAAGGTAAGGAGAGTGGGGCTG
>VDFB02144866.1:89337-222618 GCA_007258455.2 Sequoia sempervirens
ATTGCTTCACCATGTTTTCTCAATTTTTAAATGGCAGGTGCTAATACAACCATTGCAACTATATAGTAACTATACAACAATTTTGGCATCAACATATAATTCATTATCCCCAATAAAAGAAAAATTGGTAAAATCCAAGCTTCACATGATGAAAGAAAAAATGGTATAATCCGACATAAATACTGAATAAAAGTTATAGATTTCCAGACTGATAGTAATACCTTATACAATGAAAAGAGTATAGTATGGAAAGACCATGTGTAGTACCAAAAATTAATTATATGAGTGACTAGGTTTTCATATCTTTCTACTATTCAATTAACCAATCATAGCACGACATAGTCCAAAATGAAGACAAGTACTGTCTAGATCCACAAATCATGACTACATGCTTGTTTACCGGTCTTTTGATCACAATAAGGTGGTTATTAGCTCTAATTTGGAAATAGAAAGGAGATGAGCACTCTAGATGTCCACTAAAATAAAATTGCATTACTTTCATCTAAATTCTCTTATAGACCTCTTTTATCATGTTCCATTCAGCTATCACCAATAGAGTACATCAAATTTAATATGAGATGAAAGAATAGACTTAGAGGACTTTGATATAACATTCAAAATATTGCTAACAGATTGGTAGGATGCATTCTATTCTATAGGGAAGGGAAAAGAAAAATGTAACTAACAACATTTTTGTGTTGTAACTACCAACATTGTTTAGTTCCAAACCATTTCATGAGTATCGAGGGTGGTTTTAGTGCCACACCCATCCTTAATAATTTTTAGAAATAGCTTTGGATGTTATAGTCTTCATGTACAATAGCATGTAGATATTTTGAGTTTAATATTTTCATTACCTATCCCAGCCTACATACTTTCCCTCATCAGTCATATTTACATCAAGTCTATAATACTTGTCAGTAACATCACACATTAAAGAAGCATAGAATTTTATTTGTATGCAAAATAGGTTTACTACAAATTAGAAAGGATACTAAAAAACAAAGCCTCTTCCAATCGTACAATTACTTGATCACCACCAACCAATACTAATCTATTCCTCACACTTGTATTTTTTCATAGTCAAAGCTCTAGCACTACTGGCTTATTAGGGAAGATAAATAAATATCTTAGTTTGATTTCAATAAGAGATTTTCCTTATCCAAGTTTATAAAGTCATATTTAACTAACTTTTATCATGTAGATTGATTCTTAGCCTCTATATTTTATAGGATAATAATGTTGTTTTCTCCTTATTAGATAACAAAGGAGGCTAACAAAAAGATAAAAAAGTTATACTTTAATATCTTGACCTATACATCAGTTATATTTTCTTGAGCAAACAATAGAGCTTCTGATGAAGGCTTGTTAAAACGTTCAAGATCTGAAGCTTGCAATGCAACTAAAATGTTGCATATTTTAGTGATTTCTTGATAGTCAGGAACAAGTTCTAACTGATCAATGCCTCAAATAAACCATAATTATAAGTTGTGAATAAATTCCTTAAGGAAATCAGATAAAGATTAACTTAAGTTTAGATAATTCAAGAAAACAACATTAAAAACATAAAAAAAATACCTTGGTGTATAAGGTATCAAATACTTTATCCTCTATGGTGCAGACATTTGACACTAACTACATCAAGCCCCTCATTTTCTTGCGCAAGGAGAATATCAGACAAGACAACTTGACATTTTAACGAGCTTGTTGCAACTTCAATACTTGAACCAATAGCCATTATTTTTACAAAAAGAAAATATTGTGATCCACCAATAAATAGAAAAATATTAGAATTTTTCTCTTCACAATTAGATATGGAAAAAATTCCCCTGTCTTCTTGTCTATTTCCAAGCTCATTTACATGTTCCTATCGATGCTTAATGTACTCAACAACTCACTCGATTTGATTTGACAGTGATCATCTTCCCTGCACAACACACTTCTTCTATTGTAAGATGACCTAAATATGACCCAAAGCAATCCACCAAATTTTCCCAACAAACAAAATGAGAAATTTCCTTAACAAAATTTGTTCTTCTGGAAGTAAAGATCTCAATACGGAAACCCTTATTTTCATTTCAATCTGCCTCTACCTTTCAATAAACTTGTGCATCTGTTTGGGATTGGCATTAGGATTATACTCCATTAAAATTATAAGTTGGATTATATTTCTTAAAATCAATGTATGGTGCTTTTGAAATAAATTTCTCAAATATGACTTACACCAAGATAGTTTCCACTAGGTCTTTTACACCTCTAGGGCTTATTGAAAATACAATTCTCAATCATGTGTGTTATTTGACTTCATTAATGCTCATTATTTCATCAAAAGTATTCCCATAAGTACTTATGCAAACCCTAGGCCTTACCATCATACTACTCTATTCACAGATCAGACGGACAATTTTAGTCACTAAATTCACTCGGCATTACTATTCCTACTAACTGATCCAAAACTTCAAGAATGTGGAAGTAAATGCCATTAAGGTTCCTCTGCACCAATATTTAGCCAATTCCAATGTGTAATAAAAGAGAAGCATAAAATTTCAAGTCCCTGTTTACCCTAGCAGGGGTTTCTAACTGTTTGCAACAAATTCCAAATAACTTGCACAAAACCAAACCAATTTACATGAAAAAAAAAATATGTGGAAGGTGATTGAGAAACCTCACTCGTACAACCAATTAAGCAACCATTTAAGCCCATACAAATCCATACAAAGGCTGGAAACAGTAAAATTATGTAGAAAATGCTTAAAAATAGAGTTCTTCATTCAATCTTTAAAATTCAATCACCCGCGCCTTCAAAATCATTTACAAGGCCTTTATAAAGGAAATTCAATTTTATTTTAACCTTCTAACTACTTCCTAATTCCTAGAACTAACAATGACCCTTCAGCTTCGTAATGCAACTTTTACATAATTTTACAATTCTATCAATATTTGTTAACAACCTTTGCATTTTTTACAATTTTCCACAAAACAAATAAACTTGAACCCTCCTAATGACCTTTAATGAACGATAAATATAAAAGGTGACTCTTTTAATCTCATTATAGAGTAAAGATATCAAATTTTCTCAATTTTTCCAAAATAGGAACATGGTTTTGCTAAGGTACTCCTGCACAAGATGTGCTCCTGTGAATTACAATGATGGCAAGATATGCACAAAATGAATATTTTGAAAAGTCTTTAGAAACTTTCAAGCAAATGCAATTGGAAGGTGTAAATCCATATTCCACAACATTTTCCAACATCGTTCCTTCCTGTGAAAAAATGGGAGCTTTGGAATAGGGTATTGACATCCATGAAAACATGAACAATAGAGAGATCTTCACAGATGTAGTTGTGACTACCCTAGTAGACATGTGAGGTCTAATATCTCAATATTTAAATGTACTTTGTGGTTGAACTGTAAAAGCTAAAAAAAATTCAAAAGACAGAATTTAAATCAAGTATTGAATGCAAAACTATCTACATTAGTTAAGTACAAACCCATATAAACCAAGAATTTGATGCAAAACTAAACACAGAAAAAAAAAGCAATAATCTTCATGTTTATTAAATAATTAAAGGATAAGCACATAATTTGTAGCTTGCATCAAATGGAGAAGACATAAAATCAATTGCATTAGTAATAACACAAAAATTAATTAACCAACAATTTGTTATAGGCATTAAAACAAGAAAAGACAATAAAGAGTAAATCTCATGTCAACTGAAGAATATAGTTACTAATCAGTATAGAGGAAATTCTTCTACTAACATTTTTTTACATAGAGAAAACCTTGGAATGCAAGAAAATCAGTACAAATGGAGTCTTCAAGATACTCAATGAGGCTTGTATGAATTATCCATTTCCTAAATTATGAACTTTACAAATAAAGTATTTTCCTTTGGCCTAAAAAATACACCAACAATTATGCACACATGAGATTTAATGCAGAGTTCAGTAGAGAAAAAACATTACAAAGAAAACAAATAATCCTATATTAATTGTGTAATATACGTACCAATTAGCATAGATACAATTCTTTAGTCTTTAGTAAAGGCACACAAATCTCAATGGAACTTGAGTGAATAATGTGTTTTCTACTACATTGGCTCCTTTGAATAAAAGGTAATTACAATAATTACCCTTTGACATGAAAAATGCACCATCAATTCTACACAAATCCATATAAGCTTGGGATATAATGCACAATATATACAGAAACAAACAAATCTCTCATATTAATTGAATAATATACTTACCAATTACTACAGAGGAAAATCTTTAGTAAAGGGTTGATGCACCACACAAACACTTAGTGTATATGGAGACTTGACAGGACTCAATGTTACTTGTGTGAATGATCCATCTCCTACTATATGCTTTCATTTGGCATAAAAAAATGCACCAGTGCAAAAACTTTATTAGCCTATGATTTAATGTAGAATTTAGTACAAAAAAAACAAATGTCATATTAATTGAATAATATACTTACCAAGTGAAAATCCACTAAACTGGCAAAAACTTAAGGGCTTAAATGCACTGTGCAACTATATTTTTCTTTAGCATGTGCTAGGCATATTTCTTTCACAAATAAATGCTAAAAGAATGTAGATGCATAGATTAGGAAATAGAGTTAAGGCATTTAAATCCATCTTTCAAATTAACTTTACTACTTAATTTATGTGCCACATATACATTCATTTAATGAGGACAACTTATTGGATATACATATCTCTGCATCATGGACTCTATTTGTTGCTGCATTGGACACAGATCATTGAGGAAAAGCTAATAAAATACAAAACAGAGGGACAATTTAAACATATGGATCATATTTCATAGGAATGTAACTTTCCTAAATGGTTTCATCAAAAAATTAATAATGACAGGTGCACATTCAAATCCTAAATGAATACTTCAACAACCAAATGTTCCAAATTAGCAGAGTCCATGCAAATTGAATCATGTATCTGTAGTTGAATACATGCAAGGGAGAAAACAAATTCCAAAATGTTGTAGCCAAACTCCTACCATATTGTATTTCAAGTGGGAATATCTAGTGTATAGTGCATCCTAATATCCAATTTTCCAAATGGGCATACCTAAAGTGTAGTAAATTATGTACCTGAAATTCAATCTAAAGACAATGAATCTCTAAAACCCAAACATCTACAATCCAATGTATCAACCAGATGTGTAATGAGCCATGCAAGTGGAATTGAATCTCAAAGAAAGAATTTTTTTTTTTCAAATTGTTTACCTTGTCGTAGATCTTAGAAACTATAGAAAAAAGCTGCAATATAATCTACATTTGCAAGAGAAACATGAAAAACAATGATTTGATAAACACACAGAGCAGAAAAAAATGTATGATCAAGAATTTCGTACCAAAGGTGAGTAGAGGTCAATGGAAATGTACTCAAATAGCTTATTCCCAACAGAGGGATCAAAGAAAACATAGAAGGAAAATGCTGGAGTGAGGACCACTACCAAAGAAACCACCTACAACAACTCAAAAATGGGAATTATTGATTTGCAACATTATTAGCAACACAACATAACCCAAATAAAAGATTTGAGAGAGATATACCTAGAGTGGGTGGTAAGGTAGCTCCCAACCATGCCTCCTCATTCTCAAGGATTATTATTACTCAGCAGCCCCAAATGCTTAATTCCTATCACTTTCAAATGTAAGTCTAAAACACACCTAGATACCAACATTGCCTAAAGTAAAAATAACCCTGCATGCAAGGTCTCACTAAAAAAGAGCAAGGTAGGGTGGAATTGTTTTACTATTCATCTCAAAAATTGAATATTTGCATCCAGATTTTACATACTGACTTTGGGTGCATCTAAATTCCATGATTAATTTTATATGTTTTATAGAATTTTCTTGTCTTTCAATGAAATCAATATTTTCAAACCACTACAGAATTTATCATTAGGAAAACCTTTAGGAAGTTTTTATCATCCTGAGGAATCCTAAGATAGTGGAAAAGTGGCCAAAGAATGTTGTTGCAATAGCCATTATAGTATTGGTGAACTATCTCCTCATCAAGAAATACTGGTATGCAACAGTGAAGCCAAAAGTAAAAAGGAATACTCAGAATCAATTACATTCAAATCTTTATCTCATTCTTGCGAAGTCAACTCTTTAAAAATGTATTAGCAAATAAACATCAAATGAAAAACATTATCATTCCAAGGGTTATATTCAATTAACAAACAATCAATAGGCTTAAAGAAGAAAATATAATATGAAATTTGAATTAAGGGCATTGCTATGTTTTGAGAAATTGAAATCCTTCCACTAAAAGTAATTACCAACCATCTCACTCATGCAAATACCACCCACATGATGAAGATTTACAAAATGTGTCAAGTTTAAATCGTTAAATATTTCAACTTGTTCATTTGGAGAAGAAGAGGCAAAATAATGAACCCCTAAAAATGGAGCAAACCGCTTGAGAGGGTAGGCCCTCTTCATAAAAAATAATACACAAATTTTTAAATTTTTTAAATTTCTTTTATTTCCTCAAGACAAGCACCAACCAAGGGGGAACACAAATATTTATTTTATTTTAAATTTTACTCCAAAGCATGGCCATCAACATTCAATTTCAAACTCCTTCATCGACCTTTGACATCATGAAAATAAATTTCCAACAAGGAGCAACAAGATGCATTTCAGGGATAGTAGTACAAGGGATCCATTTTTGGGAGATGGAGGGATATTATATACATATACAGTATTGAAAATATTGGCAAGGATGACATCAAAATTCAAGTTTATAAATTCATATAATGTATGAAATTCAATATTCAATGTAATGTGTTCACTTTCTTGAAAACAAGAAATTTCTACTTTCAATTGTTCAATGTTTCCATTACAATAGATTCATAGAAGGCCCAAAGGATACAAAACCATAAATTAAAGTGTAAAGACAAAATATATTTCTTATAACCATATGCTCTCATTTGACATGCAATCAAGCTTGTGTTCATTCCACACCTAGGTATACTCTCATTTTATCATTGTCTACTTTCCTACAGTGGAATGCAGTCATAGAATTATTCATTGATGAAAGGGGTGACCACCATATGTTTGCATTCAATAGGTGCCATGGGTACATTTTCATTCCATAGTTGTATGTGTTTGTTCAACAATAGTAAATTTTATTTCCATAGTTGCATGTGGTCACATTCCCATTGATGAAAAGAGTGAGAAATGTATGTTGTCATTACACTTTCATTCTATAGTTGTAAGAAAACATTCAACAGTTGTACACTCTCATTCTATAGCTATATGCAGCCATTATCTATGAAGGAACAAAAATATGATCATTAGGAATCAAAAGAAAACAATATGATAGCTCACCTTTCAATTTGCAAACCTTTCTTTGAGTTCTCTAACATGATCTTTGACATCAAGCAATTCTAGTGCTTTATGAGCTTGTCTGAATCAATACCAATAGGGAACTCAATTATCACAAACAAAAATGAAAAAAATTAGAAGAAATATCTAGGTGTTGGTTATAAAAAATTACTCAACTCAAAAGGGTGGACAAAAAATTCAAAATTCAACCGCACAATACAAATAAACAAGAAAACATGAGTTAAATATTCAATAAGAGGTAGTTGCATGGAAGATTATAGTGGCCAAAGCAAAATAAACATGTACAGTGAATACCACAGCAACACAGGTAAGCTTCCCTTGATCCCCTACTTCTTTTGGGGTTCCTTGCAACCCAAGAATTCATGTGCATGCAATTACAAAATGTCTTGCATAGTCATAAGTATGGAAACTGAAATGATAAAAAACATGGATTAGAACTTTAAAAAATGCATTAGAAAATGTGCCTATCCTTTAAACTCAATAGTTAATATCTACTCAAATTTTCAAGATTCTAAGCTTTGATGCCCACATGTGTTTGTCTATTTACTATATATAAATTCGACAAGCTATTGAACTCATATAATTAGGAATTGCATTTAACAAATTTATATGACAATTATCAAGTAACTTGGGAGCAATGTGATCAACAGGCATCAAAGAAGGTGTGGAAAACAAACTACAACTTCTAACCAAAATTCCAAAGGTAACTTGAATCCTATTGTGACCTAATTTGATGAGCCAAGAAAGTTTGAGAGACATAATAATAGTAAGCTTACCCTCTAAATAAACTGCTTAAATTCTAGTATTCTCAATGGTTATCACTTATCACAGAATTCAATATACTTGGGAACCTTGTTGAAAGTAACAATAATTCTATTTGAGGTGAGAGAATCTTTCCAAAATGTATTGTGCAGTTCCCAGTTGCCAAATGCATAGAATGAACTTAGCTTTCATTATCTAGCAAACAAGAAAAAATGGTAAGCCACTTGAAAACAATGAAATAATCCATCTCAAAATATTGAGAGGAAGCCTAAATTTGTGTAGGGGAGTTCCATAAATTTAATAATTTATTTATAATAGATTGTGGAAAACTATTGTGTTTCTGCAGTCCCTCTCTTAGCATGCTTCCTCTTTAGTGCCTCCACCTCCATTTTGTGTGCTCTCATGTCTATGACTTCCCTACCTTTAAAGTAACTCTTTTTCTTCTTTCCTCACTCAGTCTATGCCTTTGGCTAATTCTTGTTACTAATTGTGCTTCATGATCTCCAACAATTTCTGGGGCATCCTTCTGTAGGGATACTTTGCTTAAACCTTTTTCAATATCCCTTTGCATTATTTCTCTATGTGTGGATGTGTTTTCTGTGGGAATTGATTTTTTTGCATCCATTTTCCTCTAGAGGATAATGGATAAGAGAATCCTATGGGGCATCACTCATAATGTAAAAATTGAATCTATCTTGTTCAAGGAAGAGTTTCTATACCCATGCAATTCTACCAACATTTTCTTCTGAGCCCTTTCCTTTTCCGTTATCCTTTTCAAGGGATTCTCAAAGAATGAGGTTGAGGATATTCTTCTTGTAAAATTTTAGAGTTGCTAGAGCTCACCTCATCATTAGGTCCATCATTTAGATTTTGATAGAAATAATCCTAATTTATTGCAATTTATTCCTGAGAAGTTCATTATTTTTCATGATATTTTGTGATATTTTCATTTTTTGCTATTATATGCTCTCTTCTCTGTGATGTTTATGTGACTTAGCATTGTAAATATATGATTATAATACCCCAAATTGTAGGGATTGTTTTGTAATGAGAAGGCTATGGACAACAAGCTGAAGAGAATTTATGTCTAAAGGCTAGGCCACATGGATGAACAACCAAAGTAAGTCTTAACTAAATGACTTCAAATCCAATGATAAATAGCTTTAATCAATCAAATCAACAATTATAGTAGTCTTATCAAGATAATGGACAATGTAATGATTACATTGGATCTTTTTCCTTGCCCACTCTATGTTGCCTATTGATTGTAATATAATAGTACATGAAGCTTTACATGAGGCATTAGCTATAAGCTTTGCATATTAGCCATCCTAATAGTATCTTTATCATCAATTGCTTTGATATCATGTTAACATATACATTTAATTTATATACCTCACTCTATTTTCTTTGTTGTGCTCCACTCTCAACTGGACACTTTTATCACCCATTGGTGGTGTGCAATCTTGTGAAAGATAAAGTAAATAAGTTGTTAACGGAGTCATTTCAAATACTGACTTATCAACTAATGTTTGATTTAGTAGTAGTCCAGGTTTAGTTTGATACATTTGGGTGTGTAGGAAATCAAGGTTAACTCAAAAAATACTCTCTTGAGCTGCTGACACCAGTCACCATCAGTTCGAATGTGAACACTCAAGTAATCATCTCCAAGAGTAGAGGT
This sequence comes from Sequoia sempervirens, assembly GCA_007258455.2. Classification (NCBI taxonomy): domain Eukaryota; kingdom Viridiplantae; phylum Streptophyta; class Pinopsida; order Cupressales; family Cupressaceae; genus Sequoia; species Sequoia sempervirens. Next base: position 99,169 of record VDFB02144866.1, read on the forward strand.
TATGGTGAAAGGATTCCTTTTAAACAAACCTAAAATTGTCATAACACATGCCTTTTAAGCATCACCACATAGCTATTTTTTATGATTAAGAAAATTACCACTAGAATGGAGACACTGCAGGGCACTTGAAAAACATGTATTGCCTACTCTTGTATTTGAAACCATGAGGTTTTGTGATATGTAGAGACATTGCATTGTTAATATAGATTGCAACCTAAAAATATTTGAGAAGATTTCATTATCAATTGAAACATATGAAGACTGTAAAGTGGGCTCCATGCGAAAAAAGGATGAAGTCCTCACCTAAACTGATTGAGTGATATTTGTACATGATAATGCACACACAATAAGTGTCATCAACTTCACTCAATTATGAGCATCTTTCTTCATCATTGAAATATCCAATTAATTGAAGTCACCAAGTCATATTCAATAAGCCAAAAGCACAATAAGTACCAATAATTAGAAAATCACTTTTTTTCATAGCCTAATTCTAAAGGATAATTTTTCTTACAACTAACTATCAATGTAGACTTGCATTTCTAGTTTCTCATTATATATATCTTTGAATCCATAGCCTGCCATGGAACTCTCAAGTGAATACTTTCAGGTTAGCAGAAAACAACTAATAGAAAGACAAGTGTGTGTTAATAAACATCCCTCCTTCTCTTAATTCTAATCTATACACATATCTACCCCAAAAAATCATGAGCATCGAAACTTCTCCCAGAACACAACCCTAACTATACCAGCACAAAAGGAACCAAAAAAATCACATAGAATTCAGAACATGGGAAATTCGATAACAACAAAATTTCATCAATAATTTGTGAACTTTTCCTATGCTACCATGACCACATTGTAATAGATTGAGTCCCATTTTGTCACAAGAGACATCTATGCTAACCATACAAAATCCAATAGTCAAAATGTGAAATGATAAAGTTTGACCAACAAATCTTCCTAACAGCCTTCAAATTCCATGCAAATGAAGGAAAATTGACTCAAATGTAATTGATGTTTTTCTTCTATAACAAATGTTGACCTGTCATTAGTCCATATCTTTGTTTCCCAAATTACTATTTTCTGATTTCAAATGCATTAATTTGATAGCTATACAACCTCTGCATACACATACAACTTCCTCAACAAATGATAACCAAATTTAAAATTAAATCAATAATCAACAATGATACAAATCCACAACTGGGCATTGCTTTGAAATATTCCAAAAGATAGACACACTAACCAAAGTTAATTGTAGACATATATATTTGATTTTTGTAGTGGCTGGGGGGGATTGCTAGTCAGATCGTTATTAGTATGTAGAAGGGCGGTATCTCTTGAGGAAGATTGATTAAATCTGTAGTGTGTGATCATTCTTTTACTGGCTCAACTTATTTAATTCACAGTTTTCAGCCGGTTGGTGATGGTTTAATCAAAGTCTTGCAATTCCATGTTATCAGGTTATTTTGTTGGCCTTACGCCTGAATCAATAACATTGTGATCTTGTATTTACTTTATCTTGTTTGAGTTAATGTTAGAGTATGAATCTCATTATAATTACTATTATGTATAATTGAGTTTACTAAAGAGTAATTCAACAAAAGATAGATCATATTCATAAGCGAATGATGATATAAATGAAATATACATTTGAAAGAGATTGCCAATTGATTCTCAACTAACCACTAATTACAAAGGTAATATTGAACTCTCTTACTGGTATTTTTGGTAGGGTACAATAAACTGTTTTAATACTGAAACTTATTTCTTATGTCAGTGTATGCTTATGATATAGGTACATATGAATTGCATTTATCACCATTACATCAACTATTCTAACACCCTTCCTTAATGGTTATATATGAGAATTTATAAAAAATTAATCCACAAATTTTGTAAAGTGTTTAATCTAGATAGATTTTGTAAGCATTTCTGCCACTTGCTCTTGAGTTGGAAAATATAAGCTTACTAGCATTCGTCTTAACAAAAATGTTAATGTAACCCTATGTGCTTGATATGTGCAAAAAAAATTGGATTTTTGACCATTTTGAGCACTCCAATATACCTGTTGGTTGCTCCTAATGTAAGTGTAAATGAGCTAAGATCCCCCTTAGCCAAACTCCTCTCATGCAGCAAAATCAATAGACTTGTACTCCATTTCTATCAAAGAAAGAAAATTGTCTATTCATATTGCTTACCCAAGTCTTGTAGTTGTTTCGAGTCTAAAGATGCATTTCGTTCTTGATTTCTTGCTATCAACTAATCTACTCCAATCCGAATATGTGTAATCAACTACTTAAAAATTATCAAGAACACCATACAAAATTTTCCTCCAGAGGGGTCATCATTGAATTACAATTTTCCATCTTGAATTTATCAAGTAGTCCTCTTGCATACATCTATTGAAAAATAAACAAATTTCAATCTATTTCCAACCTTTGAAGATCATAATAGTGTACACAAAGGGCTTCCCTTAACATCCCTTCTTGACCATTAAACAACAGAAGAGTCCATGTTTTTATACCTTTCCATCATCAGGAAAGGAAAGAGCAGTGGTGAGAAGCAAGTAACCAGTTTACACACCAATCTCCATAGCATTCTTGGAATTTATGAGCTTCAACAATAGACTTAAAAATTGACCCTCGTTAGCTGAACTAGTCATCAGATTCCTGACAAAAAATAGAGGTGATGTTGAGAAAAAAGAAACGGAATGCTCCAGACCACAAAAACTTGGGAGTTAGATTGCTAGTAGTATAGAACATAAATGATTCAAAATTGGTTTTACCATGGATGCTTAGTCATTACTTCTTTGATCTCCCTCATTAGCTTAGGCTAGCGGGCATACACATTGGTTTCCAATATATACTGCCATATAAATACCAAATCGAAATCAATTAGGGCATAAATGAAAATGGGTGTGTTGAATGCTAAATTGTAAAATTGAAATGGGAGGGGAAACTTGATAAAGGGAATCACTCTAAAGAAGGCTCTTGTGGCCCACTTCCTAGTGGCAACGGCTAATGGCAGCCTATATGAGGAAAGTAACCCAGTTTTGGGTTAAATACAAAGGGTGGAATCAACATCTTGTGTCACATTACACGCAAAAATAAAGAAATGCTCAAATATTGCTCAAGAAAGTGAAATACCTAGAATATCAGAAGGCCACAACCTTTCATTTTGAGTTTCTTTCTTTTTATCAAGAGACATTGTCTCCCTTTTAATCATATTCAGGAAAGATGGAGAAAAACCTAGCTTGATTGGAGATTGAAATACCCATAAGCATGAATAAGACTGTGGCCAGGGTTACATACCTCTTCCTTTTGCATCAAATACAAAAGGTTAAGACAGGGTTAAAGAGACCATGACCATAGAAGGTTTTTTCTATTTGTCATTTTAGAAAATGAGACACAGAATATCCATAATGAAATACCTAGAATGGATTTCATAAAAGCTCGACCTGTAAACATGATAAAATATCTAGGAGTGCCTTCATCAAGTCGCAGCCTAAAGGTGAAGGAAACATTCAAAACACAAATAAAATGCTTACATACAAATTAAAGTTACCCAAAACATCTCTCAGGCCGTAGCTATGGAATATAAGAGGTTTTCATAGGAAAATATGTGAGGAAAGCAAGAAAAGAATGCTCACTATTGTGATAACTGTTGGGCTCAAATAGAGCAATTTCTCCTACAAATAATAAGAATAAGTGCAGAGATTGGAATACTGGAGAGCTCACCACATTTTTTGTGCCAAGAAGATGCTCCCAAAACCTATGGTTCTTCCCCATAGAATGCCTCCAAAGATCCAATAAAGTGCTTGATGTCAGCCTCAAGCCAAAATGCATCAACAAAGATTACAAGTGTAAGAAAATGCATTAAAATTTTAGGATGGGCCACAACCAAGAAGGCTCAAAAGGGCTTCAAAAATGAAGGAAAATGTTCAAAGTTTTGGGGAAAACTCACCATCGATTCCTTGAAGATTTTTGACATCAAACAGAGAAGAAATCGCTCAGAAACAACCGAACACAAGGAGGTTCTAGCTCCAAATATTCAAACCCTACCTAGCAGCATGGCGACGCTCTGTTTTCTCTAAAAAACTCAAAGTGTATACCAAAATTACTCACCCATCAAACTCACCATCCGTATTTATGTGTTTTTTATTAATATTATTAAACTTGCCAACTTGCCACTTTTTTATCATTGGGAGTCTGATGCCGACGTCAGAAAGGCTTAAATCCAGGAAAGCTGACGAAAATTCTGAGAAAAGTTGACACAAATAGCCTATCAGCTAATTAATTTTAATTCACAAGCCTTCTAGATTAATGTGATAATGTTATTTAAAAATATTTTATAATGTTGAATTAGGGATAAATAGGTTCATTAAGTCTAGAAAAGCATGAAAGTCCTTTACAAGACTTTACAACACCTTTACAAGATGTTGTTAAATGCATATTATTCAATTTGCAAGAGTCCAAGACCTAGTGTGAACACATAAAATGCCTCACAACACTATATTAAGACCTCATTAAGCCAATTTATCATGAATTAATCCCATATCAAGCAAAGGGTCATTTTTTCTATGGCACATTTATCCCCCACTTTAGTGAGAGGATGAACTTACTTCAAACTCACACTAAAGTAGACATTCAAGAGAGATCTGAGTGTATAGATGCAAATGACAAAAAATTAAAAAGATCAAGGAGGTTGCACAAGCCCCCAGGGTCTAAGATCCTAAGTCAAATCATCAAGATACAAAATCATGCAATGGAAAGAGCTAAAGGAAAGGAAGACGAGGTGAAAAATATGTACTCACTGTAGGTCCACAAAACTTCAGGTCATCTTGCGGGGTGAGAAGGCCACAACATACTCACTCTGGGGCCACAAAACTTCTGGTCATCCATGGGGTGAGAAAACCAAAAAGGTAAGATACGTATGCTAGTTTGTATGCACTCACAAACAAAAAGGTGGCTATGGGGAAAAGTCATGCCACTAGGTGGGCTTCCCGCTCAACCATATTAAATTTATACCTCCTGATAACTTTAACAACGTGCCACAAAGAAAAAGAAATGTTTATGAACAAAAAGAAAAGGTACCACAGTCATGCAAGTTGCGTTATGTAAGGTGGAAAAAAGAAAGTGTAAAATGTAAAATGCAAAAATGTAAAAAGGTTTTCAAAGGAGTCTTGTTAAGTTCATGCAGGGTCAATCACTTAGGGAATATTGTGCATAATGTATCCAAGAGAGGACCAATCAAAGAATAGTATATTCACAAGTTAGGGGATGCAATGCATCACATCAGGCCACCAAGAGGAATGTAATATGCTAAGATAGATCACACTTATGAAAGACATCACACCCAATTCCATCCACAAAGTAACAAACACATCATATAAACAAGGCTACACTAGGAATGAAGAATGCAAATGAATTAATGGTAATGTATGCCCCCCGCTTTAAAGTAATTGCTACACATTGTTCTGTGAGAAATTACTTTAAAGTAGAAGTGAAAGAAGAAGACATGAGAGCTTACTTAGAAATCCCTATGCCAAGTCATATGTTTTCAAGAAGCTTTGTCATGAAAAGGGGGAGTATGTCACATGTGAGTCAATCTCAAGACATGTCATCCACATCCCAAGATTGATCAGATTATTTATTCATGAAAAATTAATGATTAGTCAAAAGAGACAATGAAAAGTGACTGATGGGGATAAGGTTGTCTAACCCTTTTCCCCCACTTAGTGCAGGACAAGGGTGAGCCTGGAATGGATGATGGTATGCTACTCCTTGCAATGGATGTAAAACATGCAATAGTGAGTATGCAGTGATCCTACAACTATGGCATGGCAAGGAGCAGCAACTAATGTTATTTATGTGAATGAGGAATAGTATTGATGTTGAGTGAAGGTAACCAAGACCATGAGTTATTTGTTGTGTGTTAGGATCTATAGGGTTGTGAATACCTTCTTCTCAAGCACCCACATCCTTTTCCACTATATCCAAGTTGTTTCATGAGTTCATACCCTTTTCCATAAAGTTGTTTCATTGCTTTGGAATCAGGTTGTTGTTCATTGTTGTGTTTGTAAGATTTTTTGTACTTTGTGGCTTTTCTAAAGTGGTTGAGGCGGATGCTTTCAAAAGGTTGTTTGAATGTTGCATTGATATGATGGTTGGTTGTGCTTTTTTCTCATCTTTCTTTGGTGTATGTATTCACCCATAAATGAGGGTGTTAATTCTAAGGATCCCCAATCGTCACCAAATAATTTAGATACTGATTCCTTATCATTTTGCTCAATTTGAAGAGGGTCTATATTGGATGTTGGAATTAATGTTTTCAAAGTACTTGTAGCTCCTTTTTCAAGGTGCAAGCAACTTTCGGGCTTGGATCTGCTTCAACTTGATAAATGTTATTGTTATAGACATATTTCATTATATGATGAAGGGTTGAAGGGACTGCATTCATCTCATGAATCTATGGTCTACCTAAAAGAAGATTGTACGAAAGATCATAAGGCATGACATGAATAGGAGTTTTACAAAGTAACCAACCCAAATTAATAGGAAAAGTGATTACACCGAAGTGGTTGCTTTGTTGAATTATCAAATCCTCGAATAGATATAGAATCAAGTATTATTTGTGAGATCTATCAATATCTAATCGATCAAGGAGACTCACACTACACACATTAAGGGTAGTACCATTATCAATAAGAGTTATCTCTTTAACCCTATCCAATTATATCGAGAAATGATCATGAAAGATTCATTTTTTTTTTGCAACTCTAAAGGAGGGAGCTCATGTTGATGGAAATTAATGTCAAGATTAATTTGATTCATTTTATGGATTAAAGCTACCACATCATTCGGAGTTGTACTAGGAGGAACGATGATTTGTTTTAAGATTATTTGAAGAATGTTGTGGTAATTTGGTGATTTTTTAAGTAAATCCCAAAGGGAAATTTTGGCAAGAGTATTCTTTAATTGTTCGACAAGATCATGCTCCTTTGTGTTGGGGATGTAACGAGGAGCACTAGGCAAACTGGGTTAAGGTAAGGAGAGTGGGGCTGGTTGTGGTGGTTGTGTATTATTATGAGTGTTATATGTATGACCAACAATATTGATCATTACTAGATTGTTGTGATACATTGGTGTTAGGGGGTAAAGGGTGTACCAGGGTTGATTAGAGGGGTGAAGTTTATGTGAAGGTGGGTAAAGAATGAGTTGAGGTTTATGTTGATTTTGTTGTTTGTGTGAAGGTGGATAGAGAATTAAAGGGTTATTAGGATATCCCACAAGGCATGTATGAGGTCCATTGATTGTGGGGGATCTAATGGACACTTGTGCATTAATAACCTTATCGGTCTTGGTTTTATGGAGCTCTAAGAAGGGGCAATCAAGAACCACTTGTTTATGGAAGGAAGATACTTTATGATTGTTATCATTTTCTAGCACGATGATATTCTCCCTAGAAGGAGAGATTTTAGGAGAACAACAAATCACATGTTCGTGACAATTAAGGTTTGGTTCATCCAAAATAAGTTCATCACAACTAAGGGTGTTATTAATTGTTGAATGTGTTTGACTATTGATAATGGGGAGATTAGGGGAAGAATTTATGCAATCATTCGGTGTTGGTAATGTCACATTCTCTTGTGCCAAATTATCCACCCTACTAGGAGAGTTGTAATATGCAAAGTATCTTCATCACAAGTGGGAGAGGCATCAAGAGAAGAAAAAGCATCACATTCTTGTTTTCCAATGATTGGATCCTTTTGTTTAATTATGTATTCTTGGATGGGGGAAACATTAGGAAAGGGAGCAAGAAGATTCTCATCATTATCTTCGATTACCTCCCTTTGTCCACTAATGTCTTCCAAAATAGGGGAATAAAAATAAAGAGGATTGTCATAGGTCTTAAAGATTTGATCATCTAATGTCAACATATCCTCCTCACAAAGGATGTGATTTCCATGATTACTCACAAAAAAATTATCACAAATAGGGGAGAATTTGGGAGATGAATCTATGGTCTCATTGTCATGTTGTGTTGTGTGATCATCGTGATTACTTAGTGTGATGTCCTCTTTTTTAGTAATGTTACGTCTAATAGTAGAGGTAAGAGGAGAGAAACAACTCAGATTGTCACAACTCTTATCAATTGGTTCTTCTAGCACTAAAATATCTACTTCACAAGTGTGAGAGATAATAGAAGAAAAAATGTAAGTGTTATGAATGTCCAAGGTTTCTTTCACTAATCCAACCTCATTCACCAAAAAGGAAATAGGAGAGGGATCTATGATGAACAAAAAGAGAGGGGAAAGAACCTCATATTCATATGCTTTTAACAAAATTTTCTTACAACATGCAATAATATCTAAAAAGAGAACATGCAAGATGAGAAGTATAGAATTTTGTAATGAAAACATGATGGAATGATTAATCTACTGTAAAAAATGCTACAAAAAAGATGCAAATGAAGAATAATGTTTCATATTTCAAAGGTGACAATTGACTGATTATGAGATGCAACAAGATGAGAATGCAAACTTGAAAAGGAAACTATGCATAAAATGAGCTAGTTAAGGCTAGATTTAATGAAATACATACTACAAAAATGCAATTGACTAATATATACAAGTTAAGGTACCAAACATAAGCCTAAAAATAAATTTCTGAGTTTTGTAAAATGTTGTTTCAGGGGTCAGAAGGGACTAATTCGCCCAGGGTGGTGAATGAGTCCTAGTATGGAATTTTTTGAAAATTTTCAAAAAAAATTGACTGATATTGATAGTTTTTGAGTGCTATGATGTAGACCTAATTGAAAAATGTAGAATTTTAGAGAATGGAAATGATTTAGATGCCAACAATGCAACCTAAATGTAGTTTTTATGAATGCAAAAATTTAACATCTAGCATGTAAATAAATCATGCAAACCCTAATGCAAGCTAGATCTATGATGAAAAAAGGACTCCAAATCAAACAAGAAATTATTCTGAACAGCGGGTTCACCAAAATGAAACGAAGGATTTTGGCACCTAAATCCTTCCTTGCTCTTTTAGGGTTTTTCACCTAAAAGGGGAAAGATGGGCCAAAATGCACAATGTTTCAATCAATATTAACTGTAAGGATGGATGGAAAATGGATGTGAAGTGTGTTAGGATTTGTTGGAATTATTCTAAATGAAAATAAATGAATGTAAACTAAACTAATGCAAGATGTTGAAAACCACAGTGTTGATTGCAAATGTGAACTAGAGACTTAGACATATGAAAACAAAAATTGATGAAAATGAACAAAGTGCCCCTAAAGGTAGATTACTATTCTTGGAAGGTTCTCAAAAATGTTCCAAAAGTCATTTCTAATGGCCACTGGGACTAATTCGCCATAGATGGAGAATTAGTCCTTCTAATGAAAAGATTTGGAAATAGGTTTCTAACTGTCAAGAGTTGAATTATGATAAAATCACTTTTCAGGCCTACATATGGGACTAATTCACCATGCCTGGTGAATTTTTCTACTTGTAGGAATCTACAAATTCCAGAATTGATTCTATAGGGCTAGATCTACTCTTCTACTTCCTACAAGTTTTCGCTTCTAAAATTATCGTATTTAGGTCTGAAAATGCCTTTTTATATATATATTGACTTGAATAATGAAGAGATGACTTGAATGACTTTTCCACTTGATCTCCAATTATTTTCAAGCATCCAAGAGTCCTAAATCTACATACAAAAAATACAAAAGAGAGATATGTTGCATGTTAGGGCATGGGGGTTTGCCTAAGTCAAACCCCTTTTAGGTAATTAAACCAAAATGATGAAAGAAGGAATTAAAACATGCAAAAATGGAGTTGATTACCTTGCCATGATTATTGATCTTGAATTTCTGCAGCAATGGAGGAAGATTCAACCCTTGAATGTCCTTAGAAGCTTTCTCAATGACTTGCAATGAAAAAACCCTAAGTTGCTTGACTTGAGATGAAAGATTGGTGGATGAAAAATGAAGAATGAGTGTGAATTGAGTTAATGGATGTAAAAATGAGCTAAAAGATCTATATTTATAGGAAACTCACCTATTTCACCCATTAATACCCCATCATAGGCCGACATGAAGCAAATAATAAACTTAAATTTTACTTTATTTCTACCCAAAGGTCAAAATTAAACCAAATGGGACTGATTCACCACACATGGTGAATGGGTTCCAACTGGATGGGACCGATTCACCATGCATGGTGAATGGGTCCCACAGGGGCCATTTTGATAGCTCAGATGCCAGGGGATAAGGAAATAAGGTTTAAAATACAACTTTGTTGGGTATTTGATCAATTTGAACCTCGAAATTCACAATATGGGTTAAGAGGGGCCTATTAGTGATGATTAAATGTCAAATAGGGCTTGGGACACATAATTCAATGTGAAAGTGTGATTAAATACACTTTACAACAGTAAAATGAGGTCCACACAGCCTAGGAAGGCACAAGAACCAATGTGAATGTGCAAGACACATTACAACACTAGTTTATGATTAATTTTAATTCACAAACCTTCTAGATTAATGTGGTAATTTTATTTTAAAAAAATTTATAATGTTGAATTAGGGAGAAATAGGTTCATTAAGTCTAGAAAATTGTGAAATTCCTTTACAAGACTTTACAACACCTTTACTAGACATCATTAAATGCATATTATTCAATTTTCAAGGCTCCAAGACCTAGTGTGGACACATAAAATGCCTCACAACACTAGATTAATAACTCATTAAGCCAATTTATCATGAATTAATCTCATGTCAAGCAAAAGGTCCCTTTTTCTATGACACATTTTGTCTTAGTTACTTTTCTATTTCAGTTTAGTTATTTTTTGTTACATTGAAATCATTAGAACTAGCATCATTTAAATTAATGGAAATTATGGATAGCATTATACTCTTACAATTTTCATTTCTAGCATTAGTTCCTAGTTCACTTAGATCATATTCATGAGAAAATGAAAAAAAAAACAAAAAAAAAAATCAAACGAAACAATAAAAACAATGCTTCAATTTAGAAAAACTATATCATCTACCTTTTATTAGTGATGACTTGGATATGTTAGATGAAACCCTTTAGGACCTCCTCTCACTAATATCATCCAATAAGGTTTGTTATGAAAAACCCAAACCAACCGAAGATAACTTACCTCTCAAACCTTTTAGTCATGACGACTTTGACATGTTAGATGAAGCCCTTCAAGAATTCATCTCACACAGAACATACACTAAGGCTTGTTATGAGAAACCTAAAACAAAACACATTAATGTAACTCAACCTCAACTCATCCTTTACCCACCTTCAGATCAGTCTTAACCTCCACCTAAACCTGATTTTACCATTTACCCATCTACACATGATATCTTGCAGCAACCAAATGATAATATTGTTGCTCATACATACAACACTAGAAATAATCTACAACCACAATAACCCACCCCAAAACCCTTACCTTTTCTAAATCCCATATTTCCTAGTGCTCCTTAATTAACTTCACACACTAAGGATTATGATCTTGTTGATAAAATTAAGAATACTCCTACAAATATATCCCTTTCGGATGTGATTCATAATTCACCAAATTATCACACTATGCTTCAAATAGCAACAACAAATAGTGGTTCCTTCTAGTATGAATGAAAATGATGTGGAAGCTCTAATACAAGGAATGAATATATTTAATGTAGACATTACATTCGATCAACATGAGCTCCCTCGATTAGAATTAAGGAATCAAGATGAGGTCTTTATGATAATAGCCCAATTCAACAGAATAAGCATCAAACATGCCCTTGTTGACAATGGCTTCACCCTTAATGTGTGCATTGTGAAACTCCTAGATAGATTACATGTGGATCACAAATCAAACCCAATTCCTTATCTATTAGGGTGTTTTACAATATCACAAAGCAACCACTTGGTGTAATTACCTTACCTATTATAGTAAGAAAGGCTACCTTGCAAACTCCTATTCATGTTTTCCTTGTGATCTTTCATGCAATATTATTTTGGGAAGATCATGGATTCATGATATGCATGAGGTGCCTTCAACCCTTCATCGTCTAATGAAATATGTCTATAACTAAAAAGTCTATCAAGTTGAAATAGACCCCAAGCCTGAAAGTTGCTTACATCTTGGAAAAGGAACAACAAGTCCCCTGAACACATTGATTATAACATCTAACATAGAACCTCTCAAGACCAATAAACAAGAAGAACCGGTGTTCAAATTACTAGGTGATGATTGGGGTTCATTGGAATTCACACATTCATTTATGGGAGAGTATATAATCACAAGAAAAGAAGATGAAAAACAAGAACAACCCACAATTATGTTAGCTCAAAATTTTGAAGAACCTTCACAAGCATCTACCTCATCCACTTTGGAAGAAAATACAACTTACACAACTAATTTTAATGAGATAGATTATCAACAACTACCAAACCCAAAATAAATGGAAAGAATTTATGGACGAGGCTATGAACTTGTGAAAAAAATGGGATACAATGGTAAAGGATGCTGAAAGAATGAATAGGGCATTTGAGTTCCTATAGAACCTAATACGTGCAATAGACAAAGACTGGTTTGGGATTTTTTTTTCTAATACAATAAAATAAAATCACCATCCATCACTAAACATCAACACTATCACATGCAAACCAAGAACCAATCTTACAATAAAGCATCCTGAATTACTTGATATGGATTTACCACCATCATGGGATTATTTTGAAAATGATGAAGCTCTTAAACATATGTTAGGAATTTGTGATAAGACATCTTCTATTCCTTCTGTGCTATGATCGGTAACAAGCGAAAAGATATAGAAACCGAAAATAATGAGAAAGACACAAGCATGGAACAATATGATGGGCTGAATTTCCCAAGTCAAATGTGGTTCCCTTGGGAGATACAATTGATAGACCAATGGAAATAGACAATAAAGAAAAATTCATTAAGATAGGGAAGTGCCTTGATGATGAAGAACAAGAGGATACTACAATCCTTGTCCATGACTTTCCTAAAAAAATTTCTTGGAAATATTTAGACATGTTAGGAATAGATCTAAAAATAGTAACACACAACATCATCCTTGATAAAAATTCTAAGCCTGTTCGACAAAAGATATGAAAGATGAATCCTAAAATAGCCTTGCTTGTTAAAGGAGAACTTGAAAAACTCCTTGACGTAGGTTTCATTTGACCTATTGATTATTCTCCTTAGATCTCAAATATTGTCACAGTTGCAAAACCTGACAATCATATTGAGATGTGTACGGATTTTTGTGACTTGAATAAAGCCTCTTTAAAAGACGATTTTCCCCTTCCTAATACCAAAATGATAGTGGATTCAACTGTGGGACATTCTTTGTTGTCATTCATGGATGGATTTTATAGATATAATCAAATATTCATCAACCCATAAGATCAATATAAGACATCTCTCACAACTGTTTGGGGGACATTTTGTTGGGTTATGATTCCTTTTGGATTAAAGAATGCAGGCACAACCTACCAACAAGCCATGACATTGATATTTCATGATTATATACATAAAATTTTGGAAGATTATGTTGATGACATATTAGCCAAATCATTAACAAGACAAGACAATTTGAATGTCCTTTGAAAGATCTTTGGATGGATGCAAAAATACAACATGAGACTAAATCCAAAAAATAGTGTATTTGGAGTAGATAGTGGAAAAATCTTAGGTTTGATCATATCTCATAGAGGCATCAAGGTAGACACAAATAAAATTTATGCTATAATCAACATGCCACCTCCTAGAAATATTTGTCAATTGTGCACGTTACAAGGAAGAATTCAAGCCATCAATCATTTTGTGGCATCCTTAGCCAATCGAACATTACCTTTCAAACATCTCAAAAAAGATGTGCATTTTGATTGGAATGAGGATTGTAAACATGCTTTTGAGAGTTTGAAGGAATACCTTACAACTCTGCCCATTCTACAACCCACTATACCAAGCAAACCGTTCACCCTTTATATAGCCGCATCAGCCCATACTCTTGTAGCATTGTTGGCTCAACAAGATGAAAGCGGTAAAGAACATCCTATTTATTACATTATTCAAACTCTAATAGATTATGAAAAGTGATACAAACCAATCAAAAAAAAAAATTGGCTCAAGATTGTATTCTCTTCTAGTAAGTTGTGGCACTATTTACTAAATGCGGAAATACAAATAATGAAAAAAATTGATCCTCTAAAACATCTTTATAATAAAACAAACTTATCAGGACATCTAGCTAAGTGGGTGATGTTTTTGACTGAGTTTCACCTTAGGGTATGTGTAGGATCATCATGGATAAAATAGGCCCTTAAGTGGCAAAAAGTTCAGAAAAATCAGAGTTAGGCAACTTGATGTAAAAAATTGAATAAGTTATCTATATTATTTCAAAAATATGTAAGAATAGAATTTGTAGCAAATTGAAAGTAGTTTCTAAGCTACTAGGCTTATTTTTGTTAAAAAATATATATTTGGTAAAAATTTGAAATTGCAATGCAGTAGTACTTAAATTTCAGGGAAAAAATAAGTAGGTGTCTATCTGACCACCCTAACCACAATAAAATTATAATATTTTTTTATAATATTTTAGATATAATTAGAGGACTCATATACCGATGCGATGCATATTTTTTGTAATTTTTTTCCAAGTAAATAATTAATTATGAATTTTTTATTACAACTTTTAAAAAATAAAAAAATTCATATGTCTAACCACCTTAACTTGGTCAAAACTTCATGAAATTCATTTTTTTTTAAATCCTATAGTATGTGAAGCATACAATGTGACACATATTTCAAATTCAAAAAATGCGATACTGTTTGGAAAATATAGTTTTTTTTCATTCACCCTATCAATCAGGACTTTAGTTGTAATTCAAATAGAAAATAAATAATAATTATTTATTAAATTAAAATTAAAGCATAATTTATATTGGTGGAAAGCTGGGAATCTCCTTTAAAAACCCTTTTCGTTTCATCAATTTTGGGTAAAAAAAAAGTTTTCAGCCACATACCCTACAAAAACCCATCATATTGCCACTTTTTGGCCCATCATGATCCTATACATACCTCTTAATTTTGTTTCACAAAAACCAATGAAAGGTCAAGCCTTGACTGACCACTTAGATGATGCTCCTTCTCCTTTGGCAGTACCTAGCAATGACTCCTTTCCCAATGACAATCTGATCACAATAGAAGCTCATACATGGGAATTTAATTTGATGGATCCAAGTGTAGAACAAGCTATAGTGTTGGGGTTATATTAATTCACTTGAATGAAGACCTATTCCCTTGTCATATCAATTAAATTTCCTATGTACAAATAACACAATTGAATATGAGGTGTTAATTTTTGGATTGTGTGTTGCTTTAATCATGGGTGTCAAAGATATTAAGATCTTTAGTGATTCACAATTAGTGATCAAACAAATAAAAAAATTCTACCAATAAAAACATGACAAATTATTGAAATATAAGGATCTCATAATGACCTTGTGCTACACCCTTAATATTAGTGTACATCGGGTTATGAATAGTTAGCTTGTGGCTATCTTAACTCTTTATTAAGTTATATTATCATTAGTATATTGTTATTTAGTTGTTTAGGTCGGACTAAGACTTATATAGGTGTTTCTAAGTCATCCAAGGTGATATCCTAGGCATAAATAGGTATATATAGGAGGTGGTGAGTCTTATTTCATCATCAAGGGGTCAAGTGTGTTCTCATTAGAGATATTTGGAGGTTTTCCCCCTCGAAGGCCTTGTTATTCTCAATTATTATCAAGTTTTTGTAGAATATTCCATATCACATTCTTCTATTGTGCAAGTTATTTCATAACAAGTGGTATCAAAGCATGATCTTAGCACTCTAGAAGTAAGGTTTTTTCTCAGTTTTGGAGGCGATTTTGGGAAGACCATATCTTTTATATTTTGGTGAATTTTTTTCTAATGTTTAAAGGGTTTTTGAATAACATATTAAAGAAGCTACAATACATATCTCATAAGAATTGGAGAATAATTAAGCAAATTATTGCAGAATTAGGGTTTCTACACAATTTTTTTAGAATCTGCATATCTCCTACATCTTGTTGAATTGGAGCCTACATTTTAATTGGGTTTTTGAAGAAATAATAAAGGAGATTACAATAAAAAAATTGGAGGAATTTGGGTAGAAATAAATGAGTTATTGAAAAATTATTTTTTCACAAATGACAAGGCCTGTAACAAGGGGCAAAAAGAATATTGTCACTCCGAGGAAGACTCCTGATAAGGATGGGGTAACAATAGAGGATATTAATCATAATGAGAAAATAAGTAAGGTTAAGGAAGAAATTTCCTCAATGAATATGGATATGTGTGACCTAAGAGGAGATATATCGGACATACAAAACATGTTAAGCACCTATATGGCTGAACCAAGAAAGGAGTTCTCAAGTGACCAAGGTGAAAATTATAGGTCAGCTAGCATTAACACTAGTTTTAATACTCCTATGGGATCTAGGAATTTATTTCCAAAGGTGGATATGCGCAAGTTCAATTGCAAGGATCCTCTAACATGGATAGACCAAATGGAGAATTTTTTTGAAGTACACCAAATCACAAATGGACAAAAGGTCACGATGGCTTCCCTATACCTAGAACCAAATCAATTCATTTGGTATCATTGAATTTTCACTCATTGAAGGAAAAAGGGGCTCACTGTCTCATGGTCAATTTTTACGGAGGAACTCCAAGCACAATATACTAATAGCGTGACAGACAACTTCTTCAGCTAGCTGGCTAAACTTCAACAAACAAGATCAATTAAGGATTATATTTAACAATTCCAAAATATATCCTTAAGAGTGGATACAATTACAGAGGAAAACTTGAATGATTTATTCTTGGGGGGTCTCAAGGATCACATTCAACATGAGGTATGCATGTTTAACCCTAGCTCCATAAATAAGTTTGTTATCTTAGCATGCAAGGTAGAGGAGAGGTATTTGATTCCTAAGGAGCAAGGGGCTAATGTGACAAGAGAGAAAGGATATTCAACACAACCTACTAGGTTGACTCCACAACAAATTGAGGAGAAAGGAGAAAAAGGGTTGTGTTTCAATTGTGATAGAAAATACAGTCGAGGACATAAATGTGGTGAAAAGAAATTGTTCTATATTGAAGGTCCAAGTGAGGATGAAGAGGAGGAACCCATACTAGAGGATGAAAGCGATTCAAATGAGGAATCACATGATTCTCAACCAATCATTTCTTGTCATGCACTCTCAGGTTTAGGTTCTCCACAAACTCTCAAGGTGGTGGGGTTCTTAAAGAAGCAGAAGGTAATAGTGTTGATCGACTCATGTAGTATTCATAATTTCATCAACAAAAAGTTAGCTACTCGTCTAAATTATTTTATATATCCAGCTCTAGAGTTTCAGGTTTTGATTGCAGATGGTGGTACAGTTAGTTGTTTAGGGATGTTTCATAGCATTAAATTATCCATGGGAGATTATCAACTTGATACCCCAATGTATGTGATATCCATGGGTGCAACAAATATTGTTTTGGGAGTACAATGGCTTACTACATTGAGAACAATTGAGATGAACTTCCAAGAATTATTCATGAGATTTCAATCAGAAGGAAGGGTAGTAGAGCTAAGGGGTTGAAGGAAAAATCCCCACAATTAGTAAGGTCTCATCAAATGAAAAAGTTGCTTAAGAAAGGAGTGGATGGATTTGTGGCCCAGCTATGTTCATTATAAGTCTCTCAATCTAATACTCCTACTTATCCAGATTTGCAAGCTATAATTGATCGTCAGTTAGTTGTTCTTGGAGATATGCCTAAAGGACTTCCTCCTAAGAGGGGTCATGATCATGCCATATAGTTAGTTCTAGGGAGGCAACCACTGAACATCAGGCCTTACATGTATCCACACATACAAAAGAGTGAGATATGAAAAATTGTAGAGGAGATGCTAGAGGCAGGAATTATCAAGCATAACCAAAGTGCTTACTCCTCACCTGTGGTGATGGTATGTAAGAAGGATGATACTTGACACATGTGTCCAGATTATAGAGTGGTCAACATGTACACCATTAAAGATAAGTTTCCTATTCCAGTCATTGATGATTTTCTAGATGAATTGAATGGATCTATGTATTTTACCAAGTTAGATCTTAGATCTAGTTCTCACCAAATTTGGATTAGGAAGGAAGATATTTGTAAGACAACATTTCTAAATCATGAGGGTCATTATGAATTTTTGGTGATGCCATTCGGTCTTACCAATGCACCATATACATTCCAAAGTTTGATGAATTCCATTTTTAAGAAGTTCTTGAGAAATTTTATGTTAGTATTCTTTGATGATATATTGATTTCTAGCAAGACTTGGGAAGAACATTTCCAACATGCGGATTAAGCATTACAAATACTGGAAGATCATCAACTCTATGCTAAGCCATCCAAGTGTGCTTTTTGTCTTAAAGAGGTGGGGTATTTGGGACACATAGTTTCACATGAAGGAGTAAAGGTGGACCCTAACAAAATTAAGGCTATCATGGAATGGCCTATTCCAAAAACCATTAAGAAATTGAGGTGTTTCTTGGGATTGAAAGGGTACTATAGAATTTTTGTGAAGAATTATGGTCGTATACTAGCACCCCTCACCACTCTATTGAAGAAGGATTCTTTTCATTGGAACGAGTCCACTAATACAACATTTGAGAGATTGAAGGAGGCTATGTGTACAAATCAAGTGCTTGCAACTCCTGATTTCACCAAAGAATTCATTTAGGAATGTGATGCTTCTAGAAATGGGATATGAGCAATTCTCATGCAATAAGGTCGACCAATTTCTTTTGAGAGTCATTAATTAAAGGGTAAGAATTAGCTAAAACCTATTTATGAGAAGGAATTCTAGCAATCCTTCATGCAATTAAATAATGGAGGCATTATCTATTGGGTAGACACTTCAAGGTTAAGATAGATCATGATAGCCTAAAATTTTTTTTGGAACAAAGACTATCTTCTGAAGAGAAATAAAAATGGGTCACTAAGATGTTAGGATATGACTTTAAGATTGTATATAAGAAAGGGGAAAAAAAATATTGTAGCAAATGCACTTTTAAGGAAGGATGAGAAAAATGAAGCCTTATTATGTGCCCTTTCAATATTACAAGAAAATTGGGTGGAGGAAGCCAAAGAAAAGTGGAAAAATGATGTTGCAACAAGTAATTACATCGAGCAATTAAAAAGTGAATGTAGTAGTTTAGATAAATTTGTTGGAAGGGAGATACTCTTTGGTATAAAGAGCATTTGTATCTTTGCAAGAATTCCACTCTTAAACACAAGATTCTCACAAAGCTGCATGAGTCTCCAGTTGGTGGTCATTCAAGATTTTTGAAGACATATCATCGAGTCAAGCAAGATTTTTTTTGGGAAGGGCTAAAAGGTGATGTTCAAAAATTTGTGGCTGAATGTTTGGTTTTTCAAAGGAATAAAGGGGAGACAATTAAGACACCAAGTCTCTTGCAACCCTTATCTATTCCTAGCCAAGGTTGGGAAGAGGTATCCATGGACTTCATCATAGGGCTTCCCAAATCTAAAGGTCATAATGTCATCATGGTAGTAGTTGATCGCCTCACTAAATATGCATGTTTCATTGCATTATCACATCCTCTTACAAAAAGTGTAGTGGAAAAATATTTTTTGGAGAATATCCAAAAGCTACATGGTACACCTAAGGTTATTGTTAGTGATCATGATCCTATCTTCTCTAGTCACTTTTGGAAATATTTATTCTCATGTTTGGGTACTCAATTGGCTCATAGCTCTTCATGCCACCCTCAATCAGATGGGAAAACTAAGGTTTTAATAAGTGTTTGGAAGGATATCTACATTGCTTCACTTCAGAGAAATAGTCTCAATGGGTAGATTGGCTACCACTTGTAGAATGGTGGTATAACACTTATTTTCATAGCTCATCAAAAATGTCTCCATTTTTGGCACTTTATGGATATCATCCTCCTTCCATCACAGATCATCAATAAAGGTGTCACCAATATTTCAGGTAGTAGAGGACCACTTGCATAATCAACAACAGGTACTTTCAGGACTCAAGGAGAATTAGCTATGGCACAAAATTGAATGAAACAACAAGCATACCAACATCGTAGTGAAATAAGTTTTGAAGTTGGGGATTGGGTTATCTTGAGATTGCAGCCTTATAAGAAAATCTCACTAAAGAAAAAAAAAAAAGAATAATAAGTTGTCTCCAAGGAATTATGTTCCATACCAAATCATGCAAAAGATTGGTAATGTTGCCTACAAGCTAGATTTGCCACCAACAACAAAGATACATCCAATTTTTCATGCTTCTTGTTTGAAGAAGGTAATTGGGCATAATATTTCAACTCAAACAACACTACCAAAGCTCAATAAAGAAGGAAGAATCATTTTGGAACTAGAGTGCATTCATCAAACATGCACAAAGAAGCTAAGGAATAGAACTCTCACTGAGTTTCTCATCCAATGGAAGAATTTACCAGTTGAAGATGCCACATGGGAGGACGAGGAGTTCATTCAAAGGTATCCAAAACTGATTAGCATTGAGGACAATGCTTCTTTGAAGAAGGGGGGCATGCTACACCCTTAATATTAGTGTACATCGGGTTATGAATAGTTGTCTTGTGGCTATCTTAACTCTTTATTAAGTCATATTATCATTAGTATATTGTTATTTAGTTATTTAGGTCAGCCTAAGACTTATATAGGTGTGTCTAAGTCGGCCTAGGTGATATCCTAGGCATAAATAGGTATATATAGGAGGTTGTGAGTCTTATTTCATCATCAAGTGGTCAAGTGTGTTCTCATTAGAGATATTTGGAGGTATTCCCCCTTGAAGTGGCTTGTTATTCTCAATTATCATCAATTATTTGCAGCATATTTCATATCATATTCTTCTATTGTACAATTCATTTCATAACACCTTGTTGGAAAAGTTTGAATCATTCACCATTGCTAACATCCCATGAAAAGATAATCAACATGTGGATGCAATGGCGAGTGCAACTTCTCTTATATCACCTCAAGATCCTTCAAAGGATGTCATACTTACTGTTCACCCAATTATGAAACCTTTGATCAATGATAAATCAGAAAAAGTGTTAAGAACAACCAAGGAAGACTCATGTGAATGGTATGATATAATATATAACTATTTAAAAGATAGTACCATTCCCAAGCTAACAACAACAAACACCTGAACTCCCTTACAAAAGCTAGCAATCAAATACATAATCCTTGATGTGTTATATAGAAGATCCTTTAATGACATTTTACTTAGGTTTCTTAAGGACTCTAAAATTACTATAGCACTTGAACAAGCCCATGTGGGTGCCTGTGGAGGTCATTTTTCTGGATGAGCATTAGTGTAAAAACTCATTTGTATGGGATACTACTGGAGAAATATGGAAAAAGATTGCTTTGTGTATATTAAGCGATGCCACAAATGTCAAGAACACATCAATTTAATTCATGCTCTTGCTTCTGAGATTCGTTCCCAAATCCCCATTTGGCCATTCTTAGTATGGGGATTGGATCTAATTGGGAAAATCTAACCATCTTCCTTTGCTGAACATACGTTTATCATTATAGCAACAAATTATTTTACAAAATTGGTAGAAGCTCTTCCTCTTCGATCCACAACTGCTGATGTAATATGTTGTTCCATATTGGAACACATTATTGCCTGCTTTGGACTCCCTTCTGCATTAATTTCAAACAATGGGATGCCGTTTAAGAACAATGGCGTGAAGAAGTTCCTAGATACATTTAATATCCAACATCATTTTTCAACACCGTACAACCCACAATCTAATGGCCAAGCTGAAATCACCAATAAGACTCTCAAACAAATCCTAAAGAAAACTATTAAAAAACATCATAAGGATTGGCACACACAATTACAATATTCTCTATGGCCCTATCGAACAGTCATCAGATTATATACGGGAACCACAGCCTATAACCTTATCTATGGTACTGAGGCAATCATTCCCTTGGAGTTAGAAATGGCCACATTAAGGATTTATCTTCAAGGTCTTATCGATGATGACACCTATAAGGAATAAATATTACACTAGGTTGAGACTCTTGATGAACATCACATTACCTTTCTTGAGCATCTCCAAGCCTACACTAAGAAATTACAACATAAACATAATATTCATTTCATCCCTTGAACATTTAATAAGGGTGACTTGGTCTTGTATGAAATCAACGCAATGTTACTTCATACTATGATGAAAAAGGAAAATTTAGCCCTAATCGGTTAGGACCCTACATAATCAAAACAAATTATAGGTATGATGCTTACATATTAATAGAGCCAGATGGTACATTCCTCAAAGACCCTATTAATGTCACGCATCTGCGTTGGTATTATGTCTAATCCCTTTGAATAGTATGAATGATAAAGTAGTGTTGTTCACATTGCTTCATTCTTAACAAACAATTGTGTGTGTGTCTTGATCACTAAAGTGATTATTTAATTTAGTTACTTTAGGTTTCATATTATTCAAGTTCATCTTGTGTGTTATGTTAAGTTAGATCATTATATAGATTATAGTTGCATTTAATTTAACATAACATAATTAAAATGTTGTATATGAGCGAAACTGTAGTAAGTTTTAATTACATCACATAAAATGTGTTAAATCATGAAAACATTAATTAAGTAAATTTAAAAAGGTTATTTAATTAATCACATTGCCACTTAACATTTCACACATAAAGATAAGTAATAAAACATCAAATGCTCATATATATATATATATATATATCAAAGATTTTTGTTCCTGTTATCACTATATACAATCTCACTGAGGTTTATGACTGCTAGATCCCTTGAGATCTGGTACTCTGGTTGGTCTGGTAGTGGTACATCAGGAGATAGTAGTTTGCAATTGTGATCATGATCCATTGAATCTGAGCACGCACTCTAAACCCCATATCTGTCCAAGGGCCTCCCAATGTGCCCCTACTATCTAATCCCTCTTTGCATGTAGCTGAGCTATCTCTGACTCTAGTCTCTCGAACTCTACAAGGGTCTGGGATGATTGTGCCTCTATTGCCACATCGGCTTAGCGGACTTGCCTCCTCAAACTCTCATATGCTACTTGCAATATCATGAATGGTCTGAGTGACTCTGGGTCCTGATCCATAATAGGTGGGGGCACATAGTCTAAGTCTATCACCTCCTTATTGATAGATGTCGACACTATCTCTATAGGTACCTATCAATAGAGATCTCGCTAGTCTCTCACAGCTCCTGCAAGGTAGAAAAAATACACAATCAGTACACATCATGATATATATATATATATATATAGCATAAGCATAAACAAAAAGTACATGAATAAATAAAATATCATCAACTATATCCCTGGCTGATTGAGAAACATCAACCTCATTCTGTCCAGGGGGCATGGAAGATGTGCTAGCTCCTCCATGACCATGGATACTGATGGTTTCTATGGCTACTACTCATGATCTAGTCATAGGAATGGGTGAGGGCTCTCCCCACTCATGTCAATCCTCAGCCACTACCTCATCACCCTCGCTCATGGGTGGCTCCTCCTCCTAATCCTCCTCTCCTCCATCCTATCCAACATAGTCAAGATTTGCATCCTCTTCATACTCCTCATCTATGACATTTGTAAACATGTTTGCAACCTTGTGCCACATCTCTCCTCAGCCTTGTCCTCTATATCATCTCCCTCATCTAGAAATGGTACTACATCTCCTATAGGCTTATCAATAAAAAATATAGGAGCTAGTCATGATACTATCCACCACTCCTTACAATCATTTGTGGCACCAATGTTATCTGTTTTAGAGACTAGCGGCTCATCGTGATCCAAGTACTTAGAGTCTCTCTTGAAAACATTATCTACACTTAATCGTATTATATCACCTGGTCTCCAAGTACTTAGCATTGATCTCCTAAAAAAGAGTCATGCCCTATGTGGTGTCTGGATTTTCCCAAACTACTGCATGACCCAATTGTAGTAGAAAGGACGTAATACATAGTCATGTCAGCCAACCAAAAATTTGTCTAGTTGTAATCTCCTCAACTGCCTCATGGAATCTAGCCACTGAAGTGTAAGTTGATATGGTATCTAGAGGATCTCATCCTCCTCCATTTGGTCAAATATCAGTCTCCAAAAGTGTAAATCTTCATACTGCCACAATCATTATAGAGGACAGCTAAAGGCCGAAGGATACCCCATTGCTATTAGAAATGGGAAGGCGATAATTCTGGTACAAGTGATATGTTGAAGGCACCAAACCTATAAAAGCATACATTGTACCATGTTGTCCATCTCCTGCAAAATGAACTGTCCAAGATCATGGTATAAGTTTGCTAGGATACAATGCCCCCAAGCATATAATGTCATGCGCTCTGCCATCTAGCATATCAAGTGTACTAGTCCTCCCTCTAGGTGTGGTGCACACCCATCTAGGATGAGTACTAGTGCAATTGTGTGCATCATAATCTATCTCACCAGTAGGGCTCATGAATATAGCAGCATCGGAATCTTGATCTATGCCCTCACCCACTTGTCGTGCATTGGCCCATCTAGGAAATACTACATGTCAACCTTCTTCTTGTAAAATGTACAATTTGTGTGGAAGCATACCCACTCTCCTCGAATGGGAACTAAGAGGATGTGATGGATGTCCTCTAGAGTGTTCGTCATCTTGTCAGTAGGAAGGTGGAATGTATAGGTGTCTGAATCCCAGCGCTTGGCTAGAGCCATCAACATCGCATCATGGTACCTCAAGGGGGCATGAGGTATGCCCAATATATCTCTACATCCAAAAAATGCTCTATGTCCTCCACTGAAAATGTGGGGGCTATGTATCTCAGAAAGCTAAGCTACTTACCACCTAGATATTCATGTGAATAGGTGGCT
Organism: Sequoia sempervirens; assembly: GCA_007258455.2. Taxonomy (NCBI): domain Eukaryota; kingdom Viridiplantae; phylum Streptophyta; class Pinopsida; order Cupressales; family Cupressaceae; genus Sequoia; species Sequoia sempervirens. Next base: position 124,202 of record VDFB02144866.1, read on the forward strand.
ACCTATCAATAAAGCAAAAAAATGCCCTATAAGTAATATAAAATCTTTAATTTCCACATTATTCATCATAAAAGTGTGCTAAAGTCCCTCTAGTGTGCTTACTTAAAGGTCTTGGACAATTTAAACCCCTTTTGGGACAATTTGCAAAGAAATAGGACACTTTGTGAAAAAGTGGGACACTTTGCAAAATTTTCCCCAGGATCCTAAATTAACCTAGTAATGCATAAAAATCATCAAATAATTGCGTAGAAACTAAGTGAAGGTAGCTGAATCGACTCACCTTGTGCTGACGCTTGCCACATCCCACTTGATCTCATAGCACGTCCAGACTCGTAGGCTTGTATTCTCATTTGCTCAACATCTTTCACTATTCTCTCATCACACTCAAGCTACAAGAAGGTAAAATGATAAAGTAATTTACAATTTACTTCACTTTTATCTCTTATGTATGTCTAAAGCTAGGGTTTTCACTATATTAGGGTTAAAATTTTCTTTTTATCCAAATCAACATAATAGGTGCTAGAGAGCTCCGTTTTTTACACTGTTTGTTGTGTTGAAATAGCAATTTCTCTTTTGAAATCCTCACTCATCTATTGTTATGTGGTATGATACTTGGAAATTCCCTAGATATGATTTTACTTATTCGATGTGGCTACATTGCTACCTTGATTCCACCCCCGTACACCAAGCAGAATCAAGGGGGGAATATATCTAACCTCAAATTTTATTTCTAGAAGTTAAATAAGAGGATTTTTGGACAACTAACAAATTCATTTCATAGGATGTGGTTCCTAATGTTGTGGTTTTACAGATAACTACACTGGTGGCTTCATTCTCCCATCTTTTGAATGAGTATCCTTTTATGAAATAAAGTGTATTGTTTAAAGTCCTCTAGCTTGCATATCCATGTAGAGACATATGGGTGCTAAAGTGAGGGCTAAATGTAGCATATCAAATTGTACACTCTTGAAGAAATAGGAAATTTCATGCTTAATTTGGACCTATTTTGGCAACTTTACATTAATTACTCTTTAAAATCACCATTTATAGGCCCCTAAGACCCATTATTTAGGACCTTCAGGCTTATTCCACTCAAAAATCATATAAATCTTGAAAAATAGCACTAAATTCATTTAAAGCCTAAAAACTCACCTCAAAAATCTTAAGTGGGACCCATTCGACACCTTGGTTGAATGATTCCCCTATGGTGGGACCCATTCACCAAGGGTGGCAAATGAGTCCCTTTTGGGGCATTTTTTAAGTTTGAGCGAGGAATTCACCGACTTAATTCAAATTTCCAGTGGATGTCGACCTTTGAGGTCTAAATAATGATCAATTAGGTGTTAATGCCTATAAATATAATTTTTTAGGTTATTTTTCAACACATCTAAGCAATTTTTAAACAAACTCAAGAGTTAAGTATTGAGGATAGTTTTCACAAGAGCATTCATAAGTCCATTTATAGAAAAGCTGGAGCTTTGGGGCAGCATTCAAGTATTTTTCTAGGTCTTCAAGCTCACTTTTATTCTATATCTAAAACTTTCAAGGGTTGATTAGGGATGCTTATGGAGAATCATGAAGAATTCTAGGTTGGGGAGATGCAACTAGCCATCAAACAAAACCTAAGGACTTTTTTTCTAAGTGATTCCATCTTCCATTGTCTCACTATGTTCAGCCTAATGAAGGTTTTCATGTCATTTAGATTCATTTAGGGTGATTTAGGATCTCTTAGAGTGATTCTTACATCATTCAAGTTTCTTTCATGCATCATGTTATTTTATATTCAAATAGGGTTGCATCTTGCCTCAAATTTCCTAGTCTTAGATGCACTTAGGGATAGGGTTTTTTTGCATATTTCATTATCTCTTTCAAGTTTTAAATACAAAACTAGGGGTTTGATTGAGGAAAACCCCCATTATAAATTAAATTATATAATTTTTTATAGGTTTTTTCATAGAATTGGACCCAAGTTTGAATCTAGGAATAAAGTGGAGGTGTTGGAGTACAAATCAGTGATTTCATTTTTTAGAAAAGCGGAAGAGGATGGATTCTCCATTAGTGGTGAATGAGTCCCACTGGGGGTGTTCTTTAGATCAAGTTGCATATTTCAATACCCTTTTTTCTTGAAATAGTTTTCTAGGAAGAAACCCTAATTTGGGTTTGATTTGCCCAAGTTCGTGAATAAGTCCTAGTTGGTCAAAAATTCAACATTTCTAGATTGTCAAAGGTACTTTTAGTTAATCTGCGACTTCTAGTTGCACACCATTTACTGTTATATTCTCTTGTTTAGTTTTGATTGAATTTTCAAAGCATTTTATAGGTCATTTAGGTCTTTTTACATATCACATTTTTTTTTCAAACATCTTGCATTTTCTAAGTATTGCATTAGTAGTTAATCTCTTTTATCAGTTTTCAGCATTTAGGACAATCTCTTTGAAAAATTTTAATCTCTCTTACATTGGAATATCAAGGGTTTGTTCTAAAGTGATCCATTAATATTTTTGTACATGTATCCTTTTAGGTTCAAAACCCTAGAAGGGTGAGAGAGCCCCTACACAAAAATATTTTGTTCAAAAGGACAATCGAGCTCTATTTTTAATCCTATCTACAGCTAAAGGTTGCATGGGAGGCTCTACAAACTACATACCAAGTATCTAACAAAGCAATATTGGTAATACTTCAAACCCTTTGAATAGATTTTGAAAATATAAGGATGAAAGAAGCTAAATCTATTCAAGAATTTATTACTAGGATTCAAAGCATTGTGAATATAATCTTAAATTCAAGGGGAAAGTGTCACAAAACAAAAAATTGTAGAAACAACTTTGAGATCCCTTCCTCCAAAGTTTGATCTAGTGGTCATAGCCATTAAAGAAAGTAAAGATCTAACTACATTCAAAGTTGTAGAGCTGATAGGTTCCTTGCAATCTCATGAGGAGTGTATGCAACATTCTACAAAGAACCTAGTGTAAGTCTTCCTATCTACTATAAGAATTGAAGAAAAGTCTACAACTCCTCTATCTGACACAAATAAATGTCAAGGAAAGACTTCTTTTGGTAATAGAAGATGAGGTAGAGGAAATAATGGAAGAAGAGGAAGATTTTTTTTGGATCATAGAAGCATCTAGTGTTGGTATTCTGAAAGGTATGGACACAACATGAATCTTAATGTAGAAAGAAAAAATACGATTTAAATAATTCAAGAGCCAACTATACTGAAGAGTCTTTTGTAGATGCAAATAATTACACAATATTTACATGCAATTTGGAAAAATAAAATCACAAATATGTGTGGTTCTTAGATAGTGAATGTTCGAATTATATGATAGGTAAATCTAATCTATTTGTCAATTTAGATGAATCTGTGAGAAGTCAAGTAAAATTTGGTGATGATAAAGATGTTGAAGCAATGGGAAAAGGTACCATTGTAGTGAAAACTAAGCAAGGAGAAACTATTTTTATTCATGACACTTTGCATGTGCCCAAATTACAACGTAATATTTTAAGTATTGGGCATCTAGTAGCAAAAAATTGTAAGGTTGTGTTTGAAGATAACTGCTACAAAATATTTGATAAACTAGCTAACCATCATCTTGTAACAAAGGCTTGTATGAAAAATAATAGATTATTTCCTCTCACATTGGTTTTTACTAAGATGCATGCCCTCAAAGTAGCCAAATATGATTCATGGGTATGTGCAAGATCATCATGGAAAAAATAAGCCCTTAAGTGGTGAAAAATTCAGAAAAATCAGATTTAGGCAACTTGACGTAAAAATTTGAATAAGTTATCTATATTATTTCAAAAATATGTAAGAATAGAATCTGTAGAAAATTGAATGTAGTTTCAGAACTACTAGGTTTATGTTTTTTTAAAAAATATTTGGTGACAATATGAAATTTCAATGAAGTAGTACTTAAATTTGAGAGAAAAAAGAAGAAGTAGGTGTCTGTCTAACCACCATAACCACAATAAAATGATAATATTTTTTTATAAGATTTTAGATATAAGTAGAGGACTCACGTCTGAATGTGATGCATATTTTTTTATAATTTTTTTCCAAGTAAGTAATTAATTATGACATTTTCATTTCAACTTTTTAAAAATATAAAAAATTGTATGTCTAACCACCTTAACTTGGTCAAAACTTCATGAAATTCATTATTTTTCAATCCTATAGTATGCAAAGCATAGAATGTGATGCATGTTTTAGATTCAAAAAATGTGATACCGTTTGAAAGCTATAGATGCTTTTCAATCAACCTATCAATAAGGACTTTAGTCGTAATTCAACTAGAAAATAAATAATAATTATTTATTAAATTCAAAGTAAAGCATAATTTATATTGGTGGAATGTTGAGAATCTCCTTTAAAAACCCTTTTCATTTCATCAATTTTGTGTAAAAAAAAATTCATCATCAATATACCCTACACATACCCATTATATTGCCACTTTTTGGCCCATCATAGTCCCGCACATACCCTCATGGTTATGACACCAAAATTATGGTCATTTAAATTTTCAAGGATTAAGTTTGCTTCATAAGAAGAAAATTGTGAGAGGACTTCTTATAGTTTAGGAAAAAGAAGTTTGTTTAGGGTGTGCACTTGGAAAGAAACATTGAGACAAATTTTTGGTGAACAAATCATGGAGGGAAAACTATCCTCTAGAGCTTGTGCATGTAAATATTTGTGGTGACATACAAGAGGAACCATTGGATAAGAATAATTTATTTTTAACTTTTATTGATGATTTATCTTGCCACACATGGGCTTATTTTCTTAAGTAGAAATTTGAGGCATTTGAATGCTTTAAACACTTTAAGGCTATGGAAGAAAAATAAAGTGAGCATTCTCTCAAAATACTTAGAATAGATAGAGGGGGATAATTTACATCCAAGGATTTTTCTTATTTTTGTAACACTCATGGCATCAAGAGACAACTTAGTATAGCTTATACCCCCCCAAAAAATGGTATTGCATAAAGGGAGAACTATACCATTAAGGAAATGGCACAGAGTATGTTAAGGTCCAAAAATCTTCAAAAATTTATTGGGGAGAAGTAGTTGCAATGACAATATATATTCTAAATCAAATTCCCACAAAAGCAATTCAAAATATCACTCCAAAGGAAGACTGGAGTGGTCATAAGCCTTTAGTGGCTCATCTCCAAGTATTTGGGTCCTACACATGTTCATGTTCCTATTTAAAAGTGAAAGAAGTTGGATACAAAATCCCAACTTTGTACTTTTGTGGGATACTTAGATACAACTAAAGGATATAGATTTTACAACCCGAACATAAAGCAATGGATTACTAATCGGGATGTGGTTTTTGATGAAGGGGGAGTATGGAAATGGAAAATAAGAGTTCCACAAACTACACCACTAATCATGAGTATATTAGATGATCAAGTTCCTCATCTCCCCACAAGCTCAAGTGGAAGTTCAAGCCCAATTTCACCAAGTTCATCAAGTTCCTCTTTAGGTGGTAGTTCAAGTCAACCATTTAGTCTAAGGTCTTCCCAAAATGTACAAAGTTTAGTTGGAATTTATCATACGAGTAAAAATACAAATCCTATTGTCAATTTTTTTGCTTAGTAGAATTCAAGTTGAGCCTTCTATGTATGAAGAAGCTATGAAAGAACAAGTATGGATTGATGTATACGAATGAAGAGATGCATGCAAAATAATACATGGGAATTAGTGTAACTTCCTAAAGATAAATAGGTGACTGGTGGAAAATGGATCTAGAAGGTCAAATATCATGCAGATGGTTTAGTAGAACACCACAAGGAAAGATTAGTTGAAAGGATTTGCACAAACACCTAGAGTACAAATTATTTAGAAACCTTCACTCCAGTTTCTAGACTTGATACAGTCAAGATTATATTAGCTATTGTTGGACAATACAAATGGTCAATATATTTGATGGAAGTAAAATTAGCATTTCTTTTAATGGTTATATAGATGAGGAAGTATATGTGGAACACCCTACGGGCTATGAAATTTTAGGAAAATAACACTTAGTTTACAAGTTGAAGAAAGCACTTTATGGGTTGAAGCAAGATCATCATGTCTAGTATGCTAGAATTGACAGTTATTTCATGAAGAAGGGATTCAAAAGAAGCCACTCATAACCCACCTTGTATGTCCAATGTATTGGTAATTATATTCTCATAAGGTTCCTTTATGTTGATGATATCATTTATATAGGTAATAGTCCAACTCTCGTGGAGAAATTCAACAAGAAAAAATGAAACAAGAATTTGAAATGCCAGATCTAGGAATCATGCATTATTTTCTGGGTGTGGAGGTTTAATAACACTTTGAGGGTATATTTATCTCTCAAACCAAGTATATGGTTGATTTATTAATGTGTTTTAGAATTGTCATGAACTATAGTTGCAAACCCTAGAGATCTTGGTGAAAAAATAACCAGGGAAGATGCGAGTTCCAAAGTGGGTGCAACTTTGTATAGAACATTGGTTGGAAATATCATGTACCTCACTATGACTAGAACTAACATTATGTATGCTTTAAGCCTCATCTCTTGGTTCATGCAGGATCCACATGAGTCTTATTGGTGTGATGAAAAAAGAATCTTAAGGTATGTGAGTGGTACACAAAATTTTGGAATTCATTATTCTCTCACTTAAGTTTGAGCTACCTAGTTACATAGATTCTAATTGGGATGGTTTAGTGGATAGTACAAAATCAACAACTAGCTATGTTTCCTCATTTGGTTCTGAACCATAGATTTTTGGGTGTGAGGCTTATAGGCTACTCTTGCACTCTTAGGATGTTTCACCTAAAAGGAGAGAGACAAACCTCACAAAAAAATAAATGATGGTTCACTCAAATTAAGATGTGTATGATGTTATTAAGGCTAAATGAGATGATCTAAATGAAACTAAATGAACTATTTGACTAATTATGAATGCAAGACCTAAGAAAAATGCAATGTTTGAAAAAATAATGTGATATGCAAACATGAACTAAACATGAACAATTTCAAAACAGAAAAGAAGAAGGATTAATTAGAGTGCACCTGGGTAGAGAATGAAGAATCTGGAGTGTCTAGATTGCTAATAGAGATCACTAAAAAATAACTATTGAGACTCATTCATCACTGATGGTGAATCAGTCCTGCTTCTAATGAAAACTTCTAGAAACTAGTTTCTGAGTGTCAGGATTCAAAATCAGACAAAATCTAGATTTCTAGCCTTAAGATGGGACTCATTCATCACTGATGGCGAATCAGTCCTCTCCCAAAATTATGTGAAATCAGGGACCAATTCTGTAGCACCTAATCTGAGGTTGTCTTCTTATCAGATTGGTGGAGTCAAATTTGCATAAAACAGGTTGTAGGTTGTCTCCAAGCTTGAAATAGGTTGTAGTTGACTTGAAACACTTTGTTGACTTGTTGACTACCTTTCAACACCTAATTTCTTGATAAATATGGATACACAAGTCTACAAACACACATGCAAAAGGAAAAAAATGGTTAAAGGTTAGGTTATAGGGATTTTCCTTGGTCAAATCCCACTTTGGCAATCAAACCCTTGATGAAGAAATGGAAAGAAATGAACAAGGAAAGATGAATAAACAACATGCAAATATCCTAAAATCACCAACCTTGTTAAAGAAATCTAAAGATATATCAATGGTTGCTCCAAGATACTTGATTGAATGACGCAAATTGCTTTAATGCTTGAATGAATGAGTGAATATGATGAATGGGTGTTAAAATAGATGCAAAAACACTTATTTATACAGACTTGTGCCTTAGTAACCTGAAGATACCTCATCACAGGCTGACATAAGGTGATTTTAAATAAAAACTTGAAAGAAAATTTGAAATATTTTGAATTTTGAATTTTTAATGTTGTTTGTCAGGTTTACATTCAAAAACACACTTAATTAATCCTTAAAAGGGCATAAAGGGGTCAAATAAAGCATAAGGTTTAAATAATGAAATTAAGCCTAGAAAAGTGTGAAATCTTGTTACAAGACTTTACAACATTTCAAAATAGGACTTGATAAGTGATGAAAATGTGATTTTTAGGTGAATTGTAATGAATAGAGTCTAGAAAAGTGTAGAAATGTTTTACAACAGTTCACAACACCTTCAGAAGATGCCATAATTTGAATTTTAAGGAACTAATGTGAATGTTCAAGCCACATTACAACATTAAATCAAAGCAAAATGGACCAAGCATCATGAAGAAAGACCTAAAAGACCATGAAAATGTCAAGGGGACATTTTTCTACAACATAGGTTCTGGAGTTGTATCTTGGAGTAGTAAAAAATAGGCAACCACGTCTCTCTTTTTTAGAAGAAAATATATTGTAGGAGCATCAACAAGTTGTAAATCCATATGGATTCAAATGATTTTAGAGGATCTACATTTGGTTCAAGAACATCTAATTAATGACTAGGTTGTGATAATAATAGTATCATTAAAATGCCCAAAAATATTTTGTTTCATGCTAGATTGAAGCACATTGAGATAAAACATCATTTCAGATGTGACTTGGTTCAATATGGGACAATGGAATTGTAGTTTTTCCCTACATCTGAGCAAGTTGTTGATATTTTTACGAGGGCTCTTCCTACAACTAGTTTTATTTCCTTGAGAACTTAGTTGTGACTGACCATCATTGCTCATCCATGGGGAGATTGAAGAAAGTATGTTCTTGGAAGAAAGGATGATCTACATAGAAGATAGTTGTTTTCTTTCATTTTAGCTTTATCTTTTTTTCTTTATTGCATAATAAAGTTGCAATTTCATGTGCAATAATTCTTAGGCTAAGCTTTGTTTTTAGCTTTTCCTAGCTTTTTTTCCTATAGAATATCATAGGATTTTTTTTTTTGGTTACTATCTCAAATCTCTTTAGATAGAGATTATTGGAACACATTGATATATCTTTGTGTGAATTTTTGGGAGTTAGTAAATCAATAATAGTATACACAAACACGAATGAGACGTATTATATTAAAGATTTGAACCATAAGACTATTGTATTTGCAGCAAACAAATCTCTAAAAACATTCCATTGTTCCCTATTCTCAAGGATTTATTAAACCATATTAGCTCTCATATTTTGTATGTGCACTATGGTTGTTAAAATGACAACTTGAGAAATGAGATGCTTTATATAACGAAAGAATCTAAATCCTACATGAAAGTATGTGATTAAAGCCATGATGTTATGATATTAATGTTGCTATGATGAAATGAATATTATGCTAAGATTATGATGCTAAATGTTATGATAAGAATTCTATATGAAGGCTAAGATAATAACTAAAATGCAACTATAACTAAGACATGATTCTAGGTTAGAATGATAAACTAATCTAAATGCTAAAAATGCTCCAACTATGAATACTCCAAAATGCTCCAATGTTATTATTGCATAATAAGTTTTCTAAAAGATGTGATGTTAAAATGTTGTAGCAAGGGGTTGTATTTATAGGATTTTCAAGGCACATTGTGATGTGGCAGCAATCAACAATGGAGATTCAAACATGAGAGATGAACAGTGGGGATGGAAGAATATTGGAGGATGTTCCCTTGACCAAAGGAAACATGCCAAATGTATGAGGGAATCAAGTGTGTGAGAGGGCCAAGTGTCCAACATTTTCCTAAATTTAAATTAGTAATTTAAATATTAGTCATATTTAAATACATGTGGCATTTGATGAGGTGGCTAGAGGGAAAGTTGTAGACATGTGCACAAATTTAAATTTAATGAAAAAAATATTAATTAAATTAAAAAAACTATGTAAATTTGTTTATTTAATTAAAATAGAGGAATGTGATTTTAGATTGAAGAATTAGAAGAGTGGACTATATAAATATATTGAGAATTTATTTATAAGTAGATGAAATAAAAGAGGTAGTTAATTAAATAACTAGTATTTAATTAATTAATTATTTTGACCGATTTTAGGTGTATACATTTTTCCCCTCTTTAAAGTAATGTGTTTATAGATTGCTTCAAAGAATAATTTGTTGTTGATGTTGACAAAAAAAAATTCCGATGCCCCAGACACTGATTTTTTAGGTGATGACAGATATATGCTCCCTCAGGAGATAAATTGGTGAATTTTTGAATTTTAGGATTTTTTTAATTTTCTTGAAATTTTTGATGATATTTTTGTATATTTGTATTTTTCTCCTTTTTTGTTGTTTTTACCAAGACACCTATTTTCCAGGTTTTCATCAAGGAAACTATTTTTTTAGGACATTTTCTAATGCTTTTGTATTTTTTCAATTCTTTTATCGATGCACTAGATCATTCAAGTGTAGACTTTCTTGAGATGCAAGATATTGAGGGGTTCATCAAACAAATTCCCTTTATGTGTGGACAACTGATATGGTCCTAATCTAAAGACTGATACAGCTACAAAGGGACCTAGCCAGTTTGGTTCAAATTTCCCCTTCTTCTCTCGATCTTGTTGATTACGGGGATTTTCTTTCAAGACCAAGTCACCTACTTGAAAGGTTCTTGGTTTTACCTTGTGATTGTAGCTCCTAGACATCCTCTATTGATAGGCTTTAAGGTGATAAAATGCTTGCAGATGATGTTAATCTAACAGTTCCAACTCTTGTAATCTAGATACTCTATAATCCTCATCTGATATGATTGTCTTTAGTGACACTTGGAGTGATGGTAGTTCAACCTCAATAGGTAGAATACCCTCTGATCCATAGACTAGAGCATAGGGTGTAGCTCATGTTGAGGTTCAGATACTGGTTATTCAATCCCATAAAGCAAGGTTCAGTTAAACATGTCGGTCACGTCCAACATCATTGATAGTTTTCTTCAGGATTTTTCAGGATAGTTTTGTTTAAGGCCTCAACTTGGTCATTTCCTTGAAGGTAGTATGGTGTAGAAAACCTATGCTAAATATGAAAATTCTCACAAAGTTCTTGAACATATTGATTCTTGAAAGGTCTACCATTATCCATGGCAATGGATTGAGGAATGTTGTAGCGATAGATGATGTAATTCAAGATGAAGGATGCAATTTGTTTTCCTATGATGGTAGTCAAGGGGACAACTTTGATCCACTCTGTAAAGTACTCTATGGTTGTGATGATAAACTTGTGACCTTTTGATGAAGATGTATGTATCTTACCTACAAGATCTAGTGCCCATTGACAGAAAGGCCATGTTGATGTGAAAGGTTGCAACTCTTGTGTTGGTACATGTATCAAGTTTCCATGGATTTGACCTTTTTGACGCTTCTTGACATATTGAAATAATTCCTTCTCCATATTTTTCCAGTAATACCCCAAACATAGGAGTTTCTTAGATAAAGTCAGGCAACTTTAATGTATGCCAGAGATACCTTCATGAACCTCGCGTAAAGTGGTTTCAGCTTCGTTACGTTCCAGACACTGAAGGAGAGTACCATCAGGACCCCGGCGATAAAGTACATTAGCGATTAAGGTGTGGTGAGCTATTTTTCAAATAAATTTTTGTTTCTGATTTTAGGATAAATCAGGAGGGAGGGTGTTGTCTATTATGTAACTCTAGATTTTCCCATAGATAGAAGTATCAGTTTCAACTAGATGGTAGATGACTTGGGATTCAGGATTATTGTAGGCAGGGTAAAACACTTTTTCCACCATGAACTCATACTGGGATCCTTTTTGAGGATTCTATAGGAGAGAAGCAATGGTAGCCATAGCATCAGTAGCTTTGTTGTCACCTATGGGAATCTATTCAAATTTTATCTCCACAAAGTACTTTTTGAAGTCATCAACCATTCTTTTACATGGCATCAATTTATCATCTTTTGTTTGCTAATCATCATTCACCTAATTAATGACTAGCTGAGAATCACCATAGACATGTAGCTATGTGATTTTCCATTCTACGATTGTCTTAATACCAAGGATGAGTGCTTCATATTCGATTGTGTTGTTGGTACAAGGAAACATTAATTGGTAGGAATTTTGAATGGTGTGCCCTTCTAGTGTGACAAACAAGATTCTTGCTTCGGATCCATGTTGTGTGTAAGAGCCATCAAAGTATAGCATCCACTATTGTGTTAACACTGTAAGGACATCAACATTTGGAAACTCAATGCTCATTGGAAGATTATCTAGTAATGGTACTTCAGCTAATTGATCAGCAATTGCTTGGCCATTGATTGCTTTCCTATCCACATACTGGATGTCAAACTCACTCAATATCATTACCCACTTGGCTAGTCTTCCTATTAGGGAAGCTTTGCTGAGTAGATACTTTAATGGATCAATTTTAGCTATGAGTTTAATAGTGTGAGTTAGCATGTAATGTCTTAGTTGCTGGGTAGCAAATACTACCGCCAAACAACCTTTTTCAATAAAGGTGTAATTGATCTCATAGTTGTTCAAGGTCCTACTGATGTAACAAATTTCCCTCTCTTTTCGTATTGAATCTTCATGTGCCAGTAAAGCGCCCAAAGATATTTCAGTTGTTGCAATATAAACTAATAATGGCTTTCCTTCGGTTGGCCGTACCAGTATGGGAGGTGACATTAAATACTCCTTCAATTTGTTAAAATTTACTTCACATTTTTCATCCCATTTGAAAATGACATTCTTGTACAACAAATGATTGAAAGGATGATTTTTGTCTCCTAGTTGTGCGATGAACCTCCTGATGGACTGTAATCATCCTTGCAAAGACCTGAGTTGACTGATGTTTTTAGGAGGAGGCATCTCCATGATGGCTTTAACCTTTGCAGGATCCACCTCAATGCTTTTAGCTGACACAATGTATCCCAAGAGTTTAGCTGATATCAGGCCAAATACACATTTCTTGGGATTTAGTCTCACGTTGAATTTCTCCAATCTGGTGAAGATCTTGTCTAAAATTTCCATGTGTCCCTCCCTAGTGTATGATTTTTCCAATAGATCATCTACATAATCTTCCATAAAAGTGTGCATCATGTCATGGAAAATGGTGGTCATCACTCTCTGATATGTGGCTCTAGCATTTTTCAACCCAAAAGGCATTACGTTCTAGTAAAAAGTGCCCCATGGACATGTGAAGGTTGTCTTAGCTTGATCTTCAGGTGCTATCTTTATTTGATTGTAACGTAAAAATCCATCCATAAGAGAGAGCATTTCATGTCCTGCTGTCAAGTCTATGATGATGTCAATGCTAGGTAGAGGAAAATCATCTTTTGTGCAAGCCTTGTTGAGATCCCTGAAATCTTTACATATCCTAGTGCTTTTATCTTGTTTTGAAACTAGAAAAATATTCAATATCCACTCAGCATAGTCAATAGGTTTGATAAATCCCACATCTAGCAGTTTCTTCAATTCAAATTTTATTAAAACGGCGATATGGGGATGCATTTTTCTCAACTTTTGTTTCACTGGCTTTATTCTAGGTAGTAGTGATAAATGATGCATGATGAGTTCTGGATCTATCCCTAGCATATCAACATAAGACCAAGAAAATTTGATTTATCGCTCTTCAAAGAATTTAGTGAAGCTTGGCTTTTCCTCCTCTATCATGGATGCTACTAGATGGAGGGTCTTCACTGTTTCACCTGTGCCAACATTGATGGATTGTGTAGCTTCAATCAGCACTGAAGATCTCTTCTAATAGTGTTCAGGAAGAGTGTCAAATCTTCCATCTCTTTGTGCCTCGGAGAGGTTTTCACCTTGATATTTTGTTTTTACTTTTTCTTGATCTAATAGCATCATTAAATGGTTTTCACCATTAGATCTATTTTTGATATTCATTTTGCAACTAGAAGATTTGGCACTCTCCTTGTTGGGAGCTTCGTGATGAGATTCAATGATGGAACATGTGTCAAGGTCATCAGAGCAAAGGAAATTCACAATGGCTTCATCGTTTGGAAAGCTAGGTATGTCAAGCAACACGTTTTGGTCCCAGTCAATCAGTTTGGGATGTATCAATGGCAAGGTATCGTCAGATTGGCTAAGGTCAAAAGGGGTGAGGGTCATGATGGCAATGTCATCAAAGTGTCCAATGGAAATATTGAGGTCTACAATGTTACTCTCTTTCGAAGTATCTATCTCGCTCGAAGTCTGCTCATCTTCACTTGAGTCACCGATATGTTGTGATCCAAATTCAAGTGGTCTAGAACTCAAGCTCTATCCCTCCGTACATGTTGTTTTATACTTCTGTATCACATCAATTTCTTTATCATGACAAAAATCTTCAGAGAGGGAATCCCATGCATAATCATCATAATCCGTTTCAGAACTATCTCTTAGTTGAAGGATTCATTCAACAACCTATTGTCTAGCTTCTTCTTTGGATTCCTCCCTATATCCTAGCCCTATTTTATCTTTGGAATTCATTGTGATGGGTTGAATTGGTTCAATGATACCTTATTTTCTTTTACCCACAATACCTTTTCCCTCATATCCCATCTTTTCCAAGATTGTCTTCCCTTTCCCATATTGACCTACTTGTACATGGGAGGTTGATGCTTGTGATTCTTCATCTTTGTATAACCAGTTCAAAACCTCCTTGTCATTTGATTCATCCACTAATGTGCCTACTTTTAATACAAAAGTGCCATCAAAGAGTGTGGTTGGTTGTGATGATTGTTCTCTTGATGTGGATGGCTATCCATATGACTTCAAAGAAGATGCAAGTTGTGATAAACACAAAGATTGCTCAAATGAGTATTCCCCTAGGCCTTTGTCTTTTAATTGGATCCTTTCAACTTTTTTTGATAAGGAATTAAGTTGATTGTCATGATTTGATGAAGTAGATTCACTGATACCCTTATCTTTTGACTGGTCCTTTTTCTCAACCCACTTTGACAAGGAATTTATTTGTATTTCATTGTTTGATGAGAAAGGAGTTGAAGCCTCCCGGTTGTGTGGCACAATTTAAGTATCTTGTGTTGTTTTGAGTGTGTTGCAATACTGGGGGTTGTTGGAATAAGTTGAGATAGTGATTTCTTTCCCATTGAAAGGGAACTTCAAACACTAGTGATATGTTGATGGTATTGCTTGCATCTCATGAATCTAAGGACATCCCAAAAGTATGTTGTATGTGAACTCCTTGTCCAATACTTGGCAGACTATATCTTTGACAATTGGTCCGACTTGAATAGGTAGCACTATCAACCCTTGGGCAGCTCTTTCTTCATCATCGTATGCTTTTATTGTGATTTTTCTTCTAGGATCAATAGCATTTTCTGAATACGCAAGTGTAGAGATAAATTTTAGAGTACAGATATTTAGGCCCGCTCCTCCATCTATTAGAGCACGTTTGACATGATGTTTGTGGATTAGAACCTCAATGTGGAGGGATGCATTATGTGGATGGTTGATGGATACATCATCGTGTTTGGAAAATGATAAGCAATGCGGTGCGGTCAAGTGTCCCACCATAGCTTGGAATTGGAAAACTTCTAGATTGTTTGGTACTATGGTGGCTACTAGAGCATGTTCTAGGATTTCTTTATGCATTGGTGAAATCTTGAGAAGCTCTAATATGGATATTTGAGTGGGTATTTTCTGCAATTGATCAACTATGTTATTTTGATTTACAGGGACAATAGTTACTTTGGACATGGAAGGGGTAGCTCCTTTCAATGTTACCTTGGTTTGTCCTCTTGTGATTGGATTGATTGGTGACTTGTCTTGTTCTTCTCTTATTTTGATGACATTAATTTGATTGTCACTTGTAGAAACATTTGTGATCAAATTGATTGGCACAAGGTCATTGATTGGAGGTGAGGAGGTGTTGATATCATGGTGATGAGTTTTAGGTGCAATGATGTTTTATTTATGTTCAATGGTGTTGTCATTTATTGGGATAGCAGCTACAATAAGTTCTTGTCATGGGTTTGATCATCAACCACCTTGATATGGAGAATGGTGGTGTCATAAATGTAGTTCATGTTTTTACCTTTGGTGTTTGACGAAGAAGATTCCCCTTTTTCATAGTTTGGTGGAGGGTTCTTGAATGCTCCATGATCATTGTTTGTTTGGGGTCTTTCTACAAATATGGTCTTGGGTATGTGTAGGATCATCATGGAAAAAATAGGCCCTTAAGTGGCAAAAAATTCAGAAAAATTAGAGTTGGACAACTTCATGTAAAAATTTGAATAAGTTATCTATATTATTTCAAGAATATGTAAGAATAGAATCTATAGGAAATTGAATGGAGTTTCTAAACTACTAGGTTTATTTAAAAAAAAAAAACCTATTTGGTGAAAATTTGAAATTTCAATGTAGTAGTACTTAAATTTCAAGGAAAAATAAGTAGGTGTCTATCTAACCACCCTAACCAACAAAAAATAATAATATTTTTTTATATGATTTTAGATATAAGTAGATGACTCATGTCTCGATGTGATGCATATTTTTTTGTAATTTTTTTCCAAGTAAATAATTAATTATCATTTTTTTATTACAACTAAATTAAAAAAAAAATTGTATGTCTGACCACTTTAACTTGGTCAAAGCTTCATGAAATTCATTTTTCTTTTTTTTTTAATCCTATAGTATGGAAAACATAGAATGTAACACATGTTCCAAATTCAAAAAATGTGATACCATTTGAAAGCTATAGATGTTTTTCAATCAACCTATCAATCAGGGCTTTAGTTATAATTCAAATAGAAAATAAATAATAATAATTTGTTAAATTCAAAGTAAAGCATAATTTATATTGGTGGAAAGCTAAGAATATCCTTTAAAAACCCTTTTTGTTTCATCAATTTTGTGTTAAAAAAAGTCGTCAGCCACATACCCTACACATACCTATCGTATCGCCACTTTTTGACCCATCATGATCCTACACATACCCTCTTGTTGTCAATCAAGTCTTGTATCAAATGTTTCAACTGCATGTAGTCATTTGTCTTATGACCATTATTTCGGTGAAAATTGCATAAATGAGTATCACTCCACCATGAAGGTTTAACTTGTGGTTCCCAATTTCTTGTCCCTAGTAATGTTATGACCTTCATTGCAAGAAGCTCCTTCAATGTGGATTCTAATTGATTGTCCTAAAGGTGTGAACCTTCTTCGATTTGATGATGTTCGATATGGTGGTGGTTTTGATTCAGCATTACCTTGATTTCTGTTTTGATTGACATTTTGGTTGTTGGGTGGATTGTTGTTTTGATTAGTTTTTGTGGCAGCTGTTGTTTTAAGTTGAATATTGGTTTTGCATTTTTTATTTCAGTTGCAGCATCATTGTTACCATCATTTTTGTTTTGTTACCAAAACTTTGGTTTATCACTATTGTTGTAATGGTTGGAGGACTTTGATGAGTTGTTTTCATTGTAAATTTGTATAACTCCTCTTTTGATCAAAGCTTCTTCGATTTTCATCCCATTTTCAATCAATTTCTCAAAAGTAGGCGGACATTGTAATTCCAATCTATAACTCATTTCATCATTTAGATTGTGAATAAAAGATTCCATATTTTCTTTTTATGGTATGGGATGAGAATATCTTGCAAACATTCTTCTCCACCTTTGCAAAAATACAAGGAATGATTCACCCTTCTTTTGTTTGGTATTGCAAAGGTCTTTCATTGTGATCTCGTGTTGAATGTTATACGAGTACTGAGTATTGAATTTTTTAACCAACTCTTCAAATGTTTTGATTGGTGGTGAAAGTTTGGAGAACCATTCAAGGCATTGTCCACATAGGCTGCGTGGAAATAATCTCATCAAGTAAGTTTCTTCATGTGCAAACTCAAGACTTGTTGGCACTCTCAAATTTTGCAAATTTGAAGTGCCAATTTTGAAAATTTTGCCTCTGCACTTTCAGAAGTGCACCTAATGAATATGCCCAAATGACCTACTTTAGAAGGTCATAACTTGAAGCCAGTTGATTTCCAAGCAATACCCCTATGCACACCCACTCATGTGTCCTATGTGAGCAGGTATGTCAATTTTCAGCTTCCCACAATGAGATTTGATGAGGTTTCAAAGGTCTTTCATTGTGATCTCGTGTTGAATGTTATACGAGTATTAAGCAATGAATTTTTTAACCAACTCTTCAAATGTTTTGATTGGTGGTGAAATTTTGGAGAACCATTCAAGGCATTGTCCACCGAGGCTGCGTGGAAATAATCTCATCAAGTAAGTTTCTTCATGTGCAAACTCAAGACTTGTTGGCACTCCCAAATTTGGCAAATTTGAAGTGCTAATTTTGAAAATTTTGCCTCTGCACTTTCAGAAGTGCACCTAATGAATATGCCCAAATGACCTACTTTGGGAGGTCATAACTTGAAGCCAGTTGATTTCCAAGCAAAACCCCTTTGCACACCCACTCATGTGTCCTATGTGAGCAGGTATGTCAATTTTCAGCTTCCCACAATGAGATTTGATGAGGTTTCCAAAAGTGAAGCTAGAGGGTTTTGTTACTTTTTTGTTGTTTGCAAACGTTCAGTTTTGCAAAGTTGCCTCCTGTTTGAGCTTGCATTTTGTAACTCGATCACTGTCAAGTCAAAATGATTGTTTTTTCTCAATTCTCCATGTGTCCATGAATTCCCATGTCTGTTTTCAAAGCTTTACAAGATGATTTGTTATTTTTAGCAGGTCAAAACCAAATGAAATTTCTCATGTTTTGCATTTGCATTGCTAATAGTGTTTCTAAGAGGTCAACTTTGACCGTCAATATCTTTTGACGAGTGATGATTCAAACAAATCCCTCTTGAACACATGTGCACTATACCAAAGTGAGTTACTGTGTCTAGTGGCAGCTCACCAGGAGTTGATTTGATATTTTGCAACGAGGTGATCTTTTGAGTTTTAACTGGTTCTGAACAGCTACATTTACAGAAAAGTCTGAAAGGGCAACTTTGCCAATTAATAATTTTCACCCGTAATTCATTTGGCCGATCCGTCTTTTGCACTCAAATTTCTGGACCAATGTCTTCACACCTCCAAGTTTTCATTGCTCTAGGAGGTTGTTTGACCAGTTTTCAAAGGTGATTCCAGAGCCCACTTGGTCATTTTTCACTATTTCCCAAATGTGCCAGAAAGCAGATTTTAATGAAAACCCATTTCATGTTTTTCACTCTAGATGCATTCAAAGGTTGTCTTAGGTCAATTTGAGCTTGAAAGTTGTTTGAGAACAAAAAAAAAAAATTAGCTGGGCCCACATGGGGACCTAACATGCTCTTGCTGAGAAACACTTCGGTTATGAAAGGTATGGATTTCAGAGCATTACTCCATCATGGGTTGTCATTCATTCATCATCATCTCAAGCTCCTTCCTTCTATTGGTTGAGGATAGTTTTTCAATTGAGTTACAGTGGACAAAGACACAATACTATTTAACTTGGCCATCAGATTTGAATTTGATGCATACCATGCCATAAGGGACAAAGTTGCAAGCAAGGGTGAATGGCAACTTTTGATTTTTGAGGATTTTAACTTCCATGATGAAAACAAGAAAACATTAAAGCAGCCTACTCTCAAAGCATGAAGACACAAGGACCAAAAGGTAATGGGCAAGATCGAGTTTCCAAATGGAACCTCTACACCCAATGTTCATTAAAGAACTCCTATCAGCTGTTACAGAGCTTATTTTTATAATAGATTAATAAGAGTTAAATATTATTGAGCAAAAGGAAACTCTTCAGAATTATTGAGTCATGGCATATGGTTGGAAGGTTGTTCAAATTGGCATTAAATCCTTGAAGAGGGAAGTCTCTTAGATGCATCTTGGGAAGGCTCGAAGTTCCCAATGAAATGTTGGCACCACAAATAAAAGTTTGCATATGCATTGCAGGCAACATGAAATGCAATGAGACCTGAATACACAAATTGAAATGTTGAAGATGCTTTAGAAACCTTCAAACAACATTGAGTGAGTGCAACGCACAAGAAAGAGGGATGTGGAACATCAATCAAAGCACAGAATAGAAATTGAAGACCCTAAAGAACTCTCAGCAGATGCAAGTAAAGCTCGATCCATGGTGGAGGCCACGCACCAGATCAAGGCCTTCACTAACTGATAAAAACAAATGAAACAAAAACTCTCAAGCAAATGTATAAGAAAGCATCCATCGAATCACAGAGGGGGCAGTGCATACGCTAAAAGGCATATATTAAAACAGCTTGAAACTACCAAGCAAATGTACCGTGGCTGCAAGATATATGCGAAGTAGAAGTGTTGAGAATGCTATAGTAATTTCCAATTAAATGCGTTTGGCATTGGGAAGTGCGCGCACTACACACTATGAACATGTCAAAAGGAGCTAAAAAATAACCAAGCAAATGCTAAAAACAGAGCAGCCTATCTACAAAAGCTACGCACCCAGCATTGCCATTGAAAGTATTTGTTCAAAAATTTTAGAAACTTGTAAGCAAATGTAAATGGGCTGTTTGATGAAGCCCCAAATCAGGATTTGCTGAGACTGCAGCAACACATAAAATGTTAATGTATTGAAATATCTTCAGCCAACGCACAAGGTGAGAGGAATACAAAGGCTGTTGAAGATGAAATGAAGTACCCACAGCTTGCAACTAATGGGAAACGCCTCGAGAAAGGTACGCAGCAGATAGTGTAGAGCACGCGCAGCCACCAAAGCAACAAGGGTTTGGATATCCTTCAAAGCATAATGGTAAACAGAGGAGGCCCGATGGAGTTGGGAGGGTTTAGAAACTTTTAGCAAATGCATTTGGTAGATGTAAAAGGTGCCATTCGAGCTTAGTGGAAGATGGTCTATTCATTCTTCAAAGCAGTATTATACTATAACAAAAGAACGCACCTTTAAGGTTGATGCAAAAAAACAATGAATGGAGGAAATATGAATGCCATGACAGTGTGTGCCAGAGGAAGCCGCGCCTGCCTGGCAAGATACAAGGAGATATTTGCTGAGAAGACTTTAAAAAAACTCAGGCAAAGACAAATGCAATAAGGAGGGCGCGGTTTGAGTTAACATGTGTACATCCATCAAAGAACAGAGGACTCGAATCAGTTGCTGGAGGCTCCATAGAAACTTTCAAACAAATGCAATGAGTGTTAATGGAGCTCGATGGAGATGAAAGAAGGAATAACACATCTGGGAGCCTCTACAGGCTCTTTTCCCTCAAGCCCACACAACAGGAAAAGCACAAAATGTATGCTGAAAAGGCGTCAGAAACTCTCTGGCAAATGTGACTGGAAGGGGTTCGAACCAGCATACTCCTAAAATGGGACGCCATCAAAGATTGGATCTGTTGACAAGTCTTTTTGAAACTGAAAAAAATGTAAGTAAAGGAGGCCGATACACAAAGTAAAGTTGTTGGAGAAACTTCAGACAATCTCAAGCCAGCCGATGGAAGGAAATAGGGCATCAGGCCAGTGAGAAAAAAGCCACGCACCAGATGAAAAGGAGTTTGCGTATGCAACAAAAATGAATGTATCGAAAAATCTAAAGAAACTCTAAGTGTTGTATAGAGAACAAAGACAACGCTAGTATGCAACATAGGAGGGGTTTTTGTATAAGCATCCATCAAGCCACAGAGGCTGCGCTGAGAAACGAATGGCTGCGCACGCGGGGCTTGAAGCATGCTCATTCATTGAGGGCGATAGAAGGTGCATTGATGGGATGCGTTGAAAGGAGTTTTGAAGTTGTGAAGCAAAAGCAGATGCAACACAGAGAGTGATGCCGCCATTAGAGGAGGAGTTGCAGAGCCGCTGGATGTGTAAAGTGAAAATTAGGGAAAAAATGTAAAGGGAACAAGCACAAATGAAATCAACGGTGGGTGAGACAGCAGGTCGAATCTGGGCCGTTGCTCGCTGTTTCGCGGGTCGAAACAGCTCACCATTTATTTCCAGCTCGGTCAGCGAAACGCTGACACGTGGCAGGTGGGGCCAGGTGAAGTCTTTGGCGCAGGGGTATACTTTTATTAATACCAATGGTTTTATATTTTAAAAGGGGCTTTCGAGTGCAAAACATTTATACGGGAAATATGAAGTGGGCCCCTCAAAAATTAAATGTATTTGGTTTAAAAGGCCTTCCTTTGCTTAATAAAATGAAAAAACATTTAAGGTTAAGTGTTTTGCTAAGATTTTCACTCAATAGAAGGGTGGGACCCGATATACTTTTCCCAGGTAAATGAATAAAGTGGAAATTAGAGGGAAGATTGCATTACGCTGGCATTGAGGCTATAAGGTGAAAATGTAATTGGACGCACTGGTAAATGTTTTACCTAAGAAGTGATTAAATATTTCAAATGAAATATTTGAAGTCATTTACATGAGAAAGTGCGCAGAATTGTATGGGAAAATATTTTAAATGCACAGTGAAAGTCAAGTGTGCATGTATAAAGATTTTATTTTGCCTAAGTATTTGCTATGCTGGGAATGCGAAGTGAAATGCATATTACCTAGGTAAAGTGTGAATGCCTTCTACGGTGAGGGGCAGGTAAAATGAAAAGCGAAAGGCTGAAGGGCAAATGGCACGTGAAAAATGGTTTTGCACAAGGAAATATTTTAATATAAAAGTGATTATGTGTTGGGTAATAAAATTGAAATAAAGTCAAAGCTTGAAATATTAAGGTTATAAAACTTAAATATTTAGAGAAATATAATGTGCAATCACAATAAAGAGCAGAAGTGAATGAGTTTTCACGCGCAGAGGCAAATTTTATGCAGTTGAGTGAATATGATGGAATTCTCATATTACCCTGTTGCAAAACAACTTGGACAAAGGCAGATTGAGAGGCAGAATAAGTTTGTTGAGGAGACATGATAGAGGCTTTTCAATTGTGTTGATCAATGGTGATAGAGTTTCTAGATGGCAATTTCAAATCATTCTTTTGGAATCTTCAATTCTTCTATATCTTCTATTCTCTTGTCATTTGTTAAAATTCCGAGGTTTTGTATAGAGCTGGGTAGATAGACATGTTAAGTTCTGAGTCATTTTTGAGTCTGTAAGCTTTAATTTCATATTTCATAAGCAAATATCAGCTCGTTTGTGTAGGGAATTCATGAATGTCTTCAAAGTGTTTGCATATTCATGAAATATTTTCAAATTGTCTCCAGATTTGTACATTTTCAGTCATTTAAATTCAATAATATCAAGTATCTTTGAGTTTGGCTTCTCAATGTCATGAGATTGTTTTATCTGTTTAGGAGTCTATTTCAATGAAATGGTTAAATGTTTTGAACATATAATTATGATTGAAGTGTGTAGGTTGGATTTATAAGAAGAATTTGACTGATAACAGGAGAGGATATGTTGATGTAATACATTAACAACTGTGAATCCACTGGTTGAAATATGTTTTCTTATGAATTATTTTCATGAATTTGACTCCATGGCCTAGAATTAGGCACTAGTCTACCTTTCAGTTTTATGCATCTCAGAAACATCTTTAAATTCAAAATCATTTTAAATCCATATTGTTTGGTATTGAATCTTGCTTCCTAATAGTTGATTAAGTATTGATATACGATCCAGAATTTAGCCATATTTGAAGTTGTCAATGCTTTCTTGGTGTATTTTCATTGGGAATTATCTGCTATAAAAATAAATTTATGTGAATTAAGTTTTGGGCATTGTATAGGTTGACCCACCTTGGTTCTATAGAGCCAAAAGTGCAGAAGATCTCAGTCTTTGACTGAATCTTGTCAGTTGGCCAAATTAGCCTTTGAGTTTGAGCATAAGACATTGGCTAATTCTTTAGGATTCAATTGATCTATTGATATTTGGAGCACCAACAAGACTCATGGTTCCAAATTCCCTCACATGGTCTATTGGATCTGTTTTACCATTGTATTTGTTATATTTTGGAAATTCACAATGTTTAGGAAAAGGGATCATGTTGACAGATTAATCAAAAGGATATGGAAAAATGTCTTGCAGTAAGTATCGTTTTGAGGTTCCCCTTTGCATTTCAAGCATTTGTTGTTGGAGGTTTTTCATTTGAAAAGTTAATGCAGTCACTTGTTTTGAATCATTTTCACACTTTTTAGGATGTGTTTTCAATTGATTAACATCAAAGTCATCAAGTAATTTGATGCCTTGTTTAGCCAACATTGGGAGATATTTTTCCCCATTTCTTTCAACAATCTTTTCTAAGCACTTGTGGAAATTTGGATCTTGTTCATCATTTTGGATGTCTTCCTCAGTTATTTTGTCACCTTCAGTGTTGTGGCTTCCATGGAAAGGATTTTTTCAGCTTCTGCCATGGTGTTTTGAGTTTCAATGTTCGAAGTTTCGATGTTTTGAGTTTTGATGTTTTGGGTTTCGATGTTTTGGGTTTCAAGTTCTTTTTCCTTGAGTTTCTATTTTTGTAATCTTGTTTGAATGGGCATACAAGTGTTAATCTTTGACTAAACTTTGATCTTTATTTGGAAGAGTGTCAAGGATGAAAACTAAGTCAAATAGAATGATAAATTCTATTGATGAGACTAAGTTTAATTTGATTATACCACTTTGTTTCATGATGAAAGGATGATAAATCATGATGATGAAACTAGCTAAATAATCAAGAATATGATAAGTTTGATGATTTAAGAACTTTAGGATGTTTTAGATGTAGGTTTAGTTTAGAAAATTCCACTTGTAGATGTCAATTTTAACAAGTTTAGACTTTGTGGTACCTGAGGAATGATTCTAGGCTGAAAAAGATTTTGAATTTTGGTTCAAACTGTGAAACAAGGGACAAATTTAACTCTCGGGTTTTGCATTTAGTGGATGCGCTAAAACAGAGTCTGGATGTGCTAAAAGATTACACAGATGCATTGGAAGACAGCCTGGATGTGCTATAGAATGACTTGAATGCACCACAAAAAGGCTTGAATGCGTTGCAAGATTGGTTGGATGCACTACAGAATAAATTGAATGCGTGGTTGGATGCGTTACAGAATAGTTTGACTGCGCTGCAAGATTGGTTGGATGTGCTACAAAATAGCTTGAATGTGCTAAAGTATTGGGTGGATGCACTGCATTAATGGGTGAATGCGCTACAAAATGTAGTGGATATGCTGGAAGATATAGTGGATGCATTATAACAACATATGGATGTGCCAAAGAATGGTGTAAATGCACCAGAAGAAGCAGTGGATGTACTCAATTAGGAAAATGTCATCATTTCTTGCAAGTTTGTTTGATTTTATTTGATTTTCCAGTCAGAGAATTGGTTTTTTCAAAGGATGTTTTCTGAATCAAGGTTTTCACTTCCAATGTGTGATGGCTTGTTTGAAATTTTTTCAAAACCACATTGGCAAAATATATCAAACATGTACAATCCTAAGGCTATGTAGGACAATATTTATTGGATTCCCACTTGGATTTTACTCCAGTTGTGCCTACTTTTAGTGGATGATTAGAATTTTGATCCCACTGGCTCCACTCCATGACACTTACTTCTCGGGGCAGCCAAGCTTTAGTACCCATGAATCTCCCATGGCATACTTCTCATCTCTACTAAAAGCTGCAAAAATGTGGGACAACTTCAAAGGTTAGACCTTTTGTGCCAGTAAATAGAATAGGATTTTGGTTTGCTATAACAAAGGGTTCTAGTATAGGAATTTCGTTCATGGAGGATCATCCATTTGACAAGAGACCATTGTTTCCCTTCTTGTTAGAACCATCCTCGCCATAATTGAACTTTCCTCAAGTACCAAAACTTATATACCGGTTGGAAGTCACTTGGATTTAGTGTGTTACTAGTTGGGTCATTCCATTGGGTGAGTACTTTCTCCCACAAGGCAAACCCTCTATGGATAAAATAAAATAAAAATGAATGGGTCTAGCTTTTTGGTCACCTAGTTAAGAGGGGAGCATATTCCTACCATTCATCAAGCACATAAAACATGGTGTTCTTTAACCTTTCAATTAGGCTAGATGCCTATCTTAATCAAAAGAAAGCATTCAAATAGCTCTATCCCCTACATAAATCATTAGTATTTACATAAGTTTGTCTTTGACCGGCGTATCACCCACTTGCAAGCAGAAAACAACAATTAGTTGTCAAGATTTTAAGATTTTGCAAATTTAAACTGATGCAAGTGTGCTAAAAGATCATTCTAATGTGCTAAAACAACTACTCTATGCACTAAAATAACTCGTATATGCGCTTCAAGAACTAATGAATGTGCTAAAAAAACTAATGGATGTGCTAAAGTATTGATTGAAAGCACTGAAAGACTCTATTTATGTGCTAAAACAGTTGCTTAATGCACATAAAGAAATTTCGTATGCACCATAACAAAAGTTGAATGCACCATAACAAAAATCGAATGCACTAAAAGATTTTTCATATGTGCTGAAAGAACTCATGATCACACTAAAACATGACGTCTAGCCTATTCAAAAGAACCTTTCTAGAAAATTGTTAAAAATGGGGTCGAGCCCCATAGTGAGTGCCATTTTATGTGTGTGTGAATTTGTGGAAGTTAGTAAGTCAATAATAAGATACACAAACACCAATGAGATGTGTTATATTAAATATTTGAATCATAATACTACTCTATTTTCACCAAACAAATCTTTAAAAACGTTCCATTGTTCCCTATTCTCAAGGATTTATTAAACTATATTGGCTCTTAAATTTTGTATGTGCACTATGGTTGTTAAAATGACAACTTGAGAAATGAGATGCTTTATAAAATGCAAGAATCTAAATCCTATATGAAACTATGTGATTAAAACCATGATGCTATGATATTAATGTTGCTATGTTGAAATGAAGATTATTCTAAGATTATGATGCTAAATGCTATGATAAGAATGCCATATGAAGGCTAAGATAATAACTAAAATGCAACTATAGGGTCATCCCACAATAATGGGTTACACTTTTTGGCCAAACTTGACATTGAAATCAACATTTTAAGAGAAAACTTCACTTTCTGATACTTATAGTAGGTAAACTATTAGGAGTTTGAAAATGATGTAAACTAGTGATTTGTGAGATTTTGTCTGTAGATTTTAAATACATTTTTTTAAAAAAAAATTGAATTAAATTGTTTTTTTTGTGTCTCCTTTGATAACTAGTTTTTAATAGTAAACAACATTTTTTAAAAGTGATGTGTACTTCACACGCATAAATTTTTTTCTACAAAGGATAAAATTTTGATTCTTTTTAATTTAGGTTGCTAACACTGGTATCTATTGGTTTCATTTTGTTTCATAACGTTTTGTTGATTTTTTTTTTTTAATTAAGTTTTGAAGTCAAAACATTTACAATTTAGACATAGGTGCACTTCGGCATGCATAACTTTTTTGGTATGTATTGAAATTCAATTTTTTTTTTTTGTTAGAACGAGGACATCAATACCTAGAGGATATATATTTTTCAATTTTTTTCCCTCAAATTTACTATTTTTCCACAATGATTTTTCATCGAACTTGAGGTTCGGTGAAAAACCTATGTATAGTACAACTAAAAAATAAAATATAAAATAAAAACAAAATATATTAGATTTATAGTTGTTGGAAAACACATTTTGATCACTACATTTGTCCAACTTGGTTTATCAATTTGACTCCATTTTCACCTCCTTCTGAAGCTTCGATAGTCAAAAAAATGCATAAACTTTGAAATGGTGGAGGGGAAGGTGAAAAAAGGGGGTTCATTAGAAGGGGGGTTCATTCGAACCCCTCTTATATGGTGCAAAAGAGGGTTCATTAGAAGGGAGGGTGGTTCATTAGAAGGGGGGAGGGTTCATTAGAAGGTGGGGTTCATTAGAAGGGGGGTGGTTCATTCGAACCCCCTTCATTAGAAGGGGTAAACCATTTTAAATTTTTTTATGAGAATTTCTAATTTTTCTTCAATCAAAAAATTGTAACCCACTATTGTGGGTTTACCCTATAACTAAGACATGATTCTAGGTTAGAATGATAAACTAATATAAATGCTAAAAATGCTCCAACTATGAATACTCCAAATTGCTCCAATGCTATTCCTGCATAATAAGTTTGTTAAAAGATAGATGTGATATTAAAATGTTGTAGCAAAGGGTTGTATTTATAGGATTTTCAAGGCATCTTGTGATGTGGCAACAATCAACAATGGAGATTTAGACATGAAAGATGAACAGTGGGGACTGAAGAATATTGGAGGATGTTCTATTGACTAAAGGAAACATGGAAAATGTATGAGGGAATCAAGTGTGTGAGAGGGCCAAATGTCCAACATGTGCCTAAATTTAAATATTAGTCATCTATTTAAATACGTGTCACATTTGATGAGGTGGCAAGAGGGAAAGTTGTAGACATGTGATCAAATTTAAATTTAATGAAAAGATTATTAATTAAATAAAACAAACTATGTAAATCTGTTTATTTAATTAAAATAAAGGAACGTGATTTTAGATTAAAGAATTAGAAGAGTGAACTATATAAATAAATTGAGAATTTATTTATAAGTAGATGAAATAAAAGACCTAATTAATTAAATAACTAGTATTTAATTAATTAATTATCTTGACCGATTTTAGTTGTATACATACAATTATAGTTTTTTACTTTTTTTAGTTTGTTGTTTAGTTCTTTCAAACTACTATTCAATTCTTTCAGTATAGTATTAAGAGCTATTTTATAAATTTTATTCTTCAACCAAATTCATTCTTGAACATTTTCTCAACAATGGAAAATATATTTATGTGAAAGGGTGTGAATTTGAATTGATTCCTTCTGGTTTAGGGAAAATAATGTGCTAGAGTGTGTCTTCGGCATTGATTGTGGTCACCCATACATTGAGGTATCTAATTTAGAGCTTTGAGTGGCTTACTCCAGAGGGAACTATAATAGACATGGCAAAGGATTTTTGGACTTAAAATTCCCAAATTAATTCCATTGGAGGCCACTATTAAACCTCATCTTCCCCTCCAACTCTACTAATACTCCTTACTCAATCGAGCATAAATTTTCGGCACCCAAATTTTTTTTGGGTTCTCAATCTTCCCCTCAAGTTTCTTTGTGTAAATCAATATTAACATTCTTGATATGTCTAAGCATTTGTGACTAATTGCATATTCATGTCATTGGCCAAATTTTAGGTTGCTATGAAGAGCTCAGGAATACAATGTTTTCAGGATTATCTTCTAGTGATCTAGGGGAGCCTTGAAGTGTGCAAACATCGAAACATGTTGAAAAAAATGATTGAATTTTGTGTGTTTGTAATAAGTTATCTATATAGATGGATTGGGATAGTATGTTGTGTTCTTTGATATTTATTTTACCTTTTCAGAGGTAAATATGTTGGTTCTTAGGTTTATGTTTCGGGTCATTGGATTGTGAATTATAGTTTTTTTTTTGAGTTCTTTTGATGTTTAACTGATTTCATTATGTTTTTCTTCAATAAAAAATATATAAATGTTAGCAGATGGTGTAATATAAAATAGAAAATAAAAAATATTTATAATGATTGGTCAATAAGAAGATTTATTGTTTATATATTGTGTGTATATATAAGTATATGAAAATTTTAGTAATGATGATTGTGAATATAGATGATTCTTTGTTAATGAGGTTGGTGGAGTTGAGTCCTAGGTAAATTGAAAAAGGTCAAGTGGCAACCACCACACAATGGGTGGTTAAAACTTACCTTTATTTATTGATGGAGCCTCCAAAGGGACTCTATGAATTTTTAGTGTATGATACATAATTTGAGATTGGGAATGACATTATATGCAATGCTTCAAAAATATTTCCTAAGGGAAAAAATATGAAGTTGAATTGTAAGCACCCATTTTGGGCCTACAACTATGCTTAAAATTAAAAATAACCAACCTTGAAATAGATGGATATTCCACAATAGTAATAAATGTGATAAGGAAAAATTATATACAAGGGTGAAAAATTAGAGATCTACTAGACATAGCTCTTGATATAATATCAAAGCTCGATGACTATTATGCAAATCATACTTATCAGGAAGCCAACTTATAGGTCGATGGCTTTGCCAACAAGGTAGCTAATGGTATTGAGCAAACAAACTTCATATCACTTTAGCATGATTTGGATAATCAAATCAATATAAGGTGAGAAACCAAGACACTTAGAGTAATCATTCTAAGAAATTGATTGAATTGATAAGCAATCCATCAAAAGGATGGGTTTGTGAGCCTTCAACTCATTAACAATTAGATTGATCAACTTCAACACGTTCAAGATGGTAGGCCTGGGATGAGTTAACATTCTAGAAGTTTGTGCACTTCCTTTCACAAAGTATTGAAAGATAAAAATTGAAAATAACTAGGAATGAACAATCTAATTTGATTGACTTTTTTGATTAGATACATGGCTTTCTTGGAAGAGATAATAGAAAAAAGGATAAAAAGGTTTCTTTAAAACCCATCATGTGTTAATCCTAATCATTGTTAAGTGGGTTTTGGGGGAAGAGTTATCTTGGTAACTAATCATAAGCATAGAGTAAATATATAGAGTAAATATAGACATTTCCTTAATGTTCTTGGCCTTACTTTTTAGTAATGGGGAACCTATAGAAATGAAAAATGAATTATGTAAGGGTTTGATAAAAATAGTCCTTATGTGACTTGGATTTGATTCTAGAGGTGGTAATCTTGGGTGGACATATCCCTAGACCCCTTTAGATTTCTTCAAAAATGAAGGATTAGGGGATTTTGGTGGAAAGGTTACCTTTGTTGTTCCCCACCAAAAACACTAATCTCGATAGCCACTGCCAAAAGGTCATGAAGGGATCTACATTTGTGAAGAATATTATAGAAATTGTGCCCACAAATGGGATCAAATGGCTAATGGAATTCATGAATGAGGATTAGATGGGTTGAATTATCAACACTCGAGAATAATTTTATGAAATTAGAATTTTTTTATAGCTATAATATGATAAGAAAAAAATTGTATGTATAGCTATACTTTTGCTGTATTTTGGTTGGATGGAGCTCTTATCAAGTTCGTAATAGATTTAGGTTCTAATGATGTTATAGAATGGGGGATTCCAACTTTTTTTGGCCAATGGCTCTAGATAGTAGTAAGGGAAATAGCTTAATACATAAGTTTAATGTAAATTTTCTTAAGATAAATAAAAATGGGAGTGGTATTAAAGACTAGATTTTACCTATCCAAAAAGATAATGAAGATGGATGAAAGGAATGCATGAAAAAAATATCATGCATCAATTTTATTATAAAAAATTTATTGTAAAAGTTTTTTTATTGAAATATTTAAATAATTTTATGGTTGCATGTATTTTGAATTTAGAACAACATGTTTAAGGGTGAATCCTATATATATATATATATATTATTTTTATTTTGTATTAGATATAGAGTGAACAATAGAAAGATACATTTTTTTAACATTTCACCATATATCGATCATATAATATGTCCTATTTTCAACCCTGTACAAAATCGAGATTTACATCAAGCCCCTCGGTACACTACCATTACTTCAAACGGCCTATACATATGGTAACTTTGCAAAATTACATCAAAGATACAATAGATTTACATAGATAGCCAAAATTTTATGCTATTGTCTATATAATGGCATTAATTGTCTTGAATACTACTACTATACGTAGTGTATTTCATGCCTGGAAGGGTCATCACTGCCTCCTTTTCTACTTTTGTGAT
The DNA here is from genome assembly GCA_007258455.2 of Sequoia sempervirens. Classification (NCBI taxonomy): domain Eukaryota; kingdom Viridiplantae; phylum Streptophyta; class Pinopsida; order Cupressales; family Cupressaceae; genus Sequoia; species Sequoia sempervirens. The sequence continues at coordinate 155,736 of VDFB02144866.1, forward strand.
CTCTTTAGTTTGCTTTGTGCTACTATTGGTCCCAACATCCTAGTGAACTTCTCCTTCATTGTCCCTTTTCATACCCTTGATTTCATTCTGAAAATATTGAAGCACTTTTAGGAAGACCTCAACACTTAGGTTCTCAAATTTCCATGTCTGCACATATCTTGCTTCTTGTATCTCCACATTAACTATTCCTTTTATAGGAATTTCCAAAACTTTTCTTTTGAAATCTCAATGGTGATGGTGACCTACAATGCAATATTATGAATTATGAGTCTTTTAAAATAATCAATAAGCCCCCTTCTCTTTCCTTTTTGTTTATCTCCATTTCTACCTACACAAATTGCCCATAAAATTTCAATAGATATGTAGGTCCAAAATAAAGAAACATCATTGCTCATATTATTAGTAGTTTGAAATAGAATTTTTGTAGGATTATATTCCTTATTCATCACATAAAATATTCTAGATTTATTTTGCAAAAAGGAAGTCAAAGAATATGTGTTTGATTGTTTTGAGTACTCTAAATAAGTTACAGATGTACCAATATCATTATGCTCAATTGAATATGGCAGCTTTTGTAGAATCAATAGCCACTTGAAACATGCTTTCTTTGGCTCCAATACTTGAGACCAATTCTTATTAAAAAAATTGTCCATTGTTCTTTATTTAGCTTGGTATCCCAAGATTTATTTAATTATTTTGAAATGTCAATATTCTTGGCTAACTAGCAGTAGATTGCCTTAGCATTTACTTTCTTTAGAGTACCACTATCTTGATATTGAAATTATTTCTACTATGGTTCATCAAAGTTAACCTCAAGAAGGAGGATAATGTTTTTTCAATCCTTTTTCAGCACTATATATGTTCTCTAATTTCTTTGCAATAGATTAAATTCCATACTTACATCCAACTTTTAAAGCTTCCATTTCTTAAAATGTGACTAAATTTTTTTATCCCTTTTTGAGCCCAGCCTTTGGCTGATTAGCCTTGGATGAGTGTGATAGTTTTTTCCTCATGCTTCAAGTTCCACCAAAGGGTTATGTGTGCCATGAAAAAATTGGAGCCAACAGGGGATATAGGATGGGTGCTACTGAGAAGATTACTTAAGCAGAGGAGATTCCTTGTTTTAGCCTATTTAGGCATTTCAGATTTTATGTTTTCCCTAATGAGGACCTTCCAAGGTTCCTCGCCTTCAAGTGCATCAATTATCCATTTAGATGACAAGGCCACTCCTTGTAGTCTTTTGTCTCTTAATCCTAAGAAACTTCTTGATTTATCTATGGAGCATCAACTCCCATTTTGCATGTCTTTTCTAGTTTCCTTTCCCATCAGATGATAGGAATTTTTGGATTTTTTGTTTGAATTTCATCAATTTGGTAGCAAAAAAAAAGGCATATAGAAGTGAATTATATACTGTACGAGGATAATATTTTTTGGTAGACCTATAGTCTTCTTTCCAGAGACAAGTATTGCTTGTTTCATTTGTCCAACTTCTTCTCAATCTTCCCTTTTATCCACACCTAGATTTCGTTCATATTGTGTCGCCAAAAAATGTATACTTGGACATTTTTACACTCATTTGAGTCTCCCTTATGGACTTTGGACTAATTTTTCCTAGATTTAATGTTGTAATGTCGTCAGCACATTCACATTAGGTCTTGGATGCTTGTGAATCATTAAGAATTCTATGATGTCTTGTAAAAGTGTTGTGAAGAGTTGTAGCCCACTTTCATACTTTTCTAGGACCCTTTTATTATAATTCACCTAAATAACCTCTTTTTATCACTTATCAAATCTTATTTCAAAGTGTTGTAAAGATTTGTAGCAAACTCTTGCCCTCTTCTAGGCTTGTCACCACTAATTTGACCCTTTTTTATGTTTAAATGACCCCTTAATGCATTTTCCAACCATACTTAAGTGTGTTTCAGAGAATAATCTTGTTAAACATCATTAAATACACTTTAATTCCTGAAACCAAGTAAAATTTCCCTGGTGGGACCAAGTCGCCACCTGGGGAGACTTAGTCCCACTAGGCACAAAAATCAAAATTATTTTAAATTTCTAGTGAGATTTTCTTCTCTTAACCTTGAGGTTGGCCTGTGATGTGTTATTTTCAGGAAATATTATAAAATCAAGTATAAATAAAGTGTTTTATCCTCATTTTACATCTTCTAATCTCATAATTCACTTTCAAGAAATTAATTCATTCACTTAATCATTCTCAAGCATTCTAGGCACTATCAAGTCTTTATTGGAGCATCCATTTGCGTATCTTCGGATTTCTATATCAAGGGTTTGGTGACTTTTGACATTGCATGTTGCTCATTCATCATTATCTCTTTATTTCATTTCATTTTCAAGGGTTTGATTACCAAATTAGGGTTTGACAAAGGAAAACCCCTATTCTCTAACCCTAAATCCATTTTCCCCTCTTTGCATGTGTGTTTTGCAGGTGTTGTATGTACATTTTTCAAAGAGAAAGGCATTAAAAAGGTGTTGTCATTCCATCAAAGTCATTCAAGTCAACAAAAGCCCTATGTGAAGCTTGGAGACCTCTTACAACCCGATTTCTATAGAATTAGATCTAGACACCTGTCAAGAAGAGAAGTGTAGATTAAGAGCTATAGATTCCTACCCCAAATTTCTTGATATTTCCAAGTGGACTAATTCACCATCTATGACGAATTAGTCTCACTGCCAGGTCTAAAAAGTGACTTTTGCATTCTGGATACCCATTTAGCTAAAACCTATTTTGACAAAATCTCCCTGAAAGAAGACTAAGTTGCCCAACTTGGCATAAGTGTCCTAGTTGGATTCAACAACAAATTATGAAGGATTCTAGAGTCTCTTTGCATCATATTCTAGTTTCCAGGTGCACCTCTCCAATCTCATTCATTTTCTATCATTGTTTGTTTGCATTCCTAGGTCATTTTACATACATCATTGTGTTTTCAAACAAGTTGCATTTCTTAGATTTTACATCAATAATTCATTTTATCTTTTAGTTCTTTGCTTGTTTGCATTCTTAGGTCATTTTACATACATCATTTTGTTTTCAAACAACTTTCATTTCTTAGGTTTTACATTAATAATTCATTTTCTTTTTTAGTTCTTTGCATTTAGAGTAGGCATATTTCATTCATATTTACATTATTTTTGAGTGGGGACATTACGCATTTTGGCCTACCTCTGTCCTTTTAGGTGAAAAACCCTAGAAGTGCTAGAGAGTTCTGGGTACCAAAATTTGTGTCAATATTTTGGGGAATCCGACTTTAGAACATTTTACTTCTGATTTCAAGTGCATTTGCATCCTAGGCATAACTTGCATTTACATTGCATTAGGTTTGCATTGTTTAATTTCCATCCTAGGGTTTTAAAATTTGCATTAGTGAACAACTCATATAGCTTACATTTTTGCATTGCATTTCATTAAAAATTCAAAAAAATCTACATTTTCATATTATACATGCATCCGAAAACCTAAAAATCATAAAATTCTATTTAAAAATTCTTAAAAATCTCAAAAAAATCATTACTGGGACTAATTTGCCACACTAGGTGACTTAGTCCTCTTGCACATTTTGTACAGTATTTTTTATCATTTTCAGAGCATATTCTACTTTTTTGTTTCTTGTTATTGCATTATGTAATAGTTTCTATATTTTTTGTTTTATTCCATTTCTTGCACCTAGTTTTCTTTGATTCATTTGCATCATGGCTATGTGTTTTAATAAGTTTTGTATGTCATTAAAATCATTAGTTGTCATGTCAAGATGTGCCTTTGGAACTAATCCTAATGACCTCGAGCTTCCTCATGCTCCTTCAACTCCTTATGAATGTCCTCCTTGTGATGTTGACATCATTGAGGAAGATGATGACAACATGAATAAGTTCCTGAATGAATACCTTGACAACCTTGAAGCTAATGCATCCTTTTATCCATCCATGAAATAAAAAGACCTTCATACAGTACCACCTCCTAATATGTTTGGTTACTTATAGCTTGAAACAAATGAAGGACCTAAGGTCCCTCCATTGGGTGAACCTAGTTCTTCTAAACAAACAACCCCTCAACCATTCTATGATAACAAAGTCACCAATACTCCAATAAAACTTGAAGAAACCTATGGCAAAGGTTTTACCATTTTAAGAAAACAAAGATGTGACACAACAATTGAACATGACATTTATCAACTCTTAGAATAAAATCCAAATGATGATATCACAATAGGGTTAGGATATCATGATTCTCCTCATGAAAACAAGTTTCCTCAAGAATATTGGAGACTTCGTGATGATGGCATGGTGATCTTTGATTCCCCTCCTAATGTGAATGTCCTTCTTCCTAAAGAATAATGACTATCTCATAATGATAACAAGGACAACAATAAAATCATCTCTAGACCTCCTACCCTAATATCATTTTGATAGGTTGGAGAATCTAGTAAATGCAAGACGCCTTACAAGTTACAAAAACTAAAGCTTCCTCTTTGTCCACCACCTAAATGTGAAATGAAATTGCAAATAATTTTAAACAAAGGACTCATACTATTACCACCTATGAATAGGTTGGTGATCTATCCTAAAGGTGCTAATGTTCCACATTGTGCATATCATTACATTCTTGGACATAGAAGTGATGAGTGTTGCCAATTGAAAGAAATACTCAACAAGTATCATTTTGATGGTGATAATTTCTATCCAATAATTCCATAAACCACCGCCAAACACCTCATCATGTAATAGTTGTTGAACATTCTCTTCTCACTATTACACGACCTTTCCCATCACCTATCTCCATTAATTCTTGTTTGGCACTCAGTGGGGGCAAGAAGTTGCTAGCCTTTTCCTAGTAATGCCTTTGTTGTTGTTCCTTAGTTGTGTTATTCACCTTCTTCTTGTATTGACTGAGACTAGGAGACATATGACTTGCTCGATGGTTGACTCGCATTTTCCTTCCTAGTCTTTTGCATGATCTTTTTCTTTTTCTTTTGTGTGCTTGCATGTGTGTATCGCACTCCCTCATGATGTTCTATTTGATTTTCTCCTTCTCTTCATGACATTCCTCTATTTCTACCTTCATTCTTCTATATTTTGTACATCACTTTTTCCTTTTTCTTCTTTCTTTTTCTTGTGTTTTCCTTTTGGGCTTGATGCAAGGCATTGAGAATGAAATGTCTCTTTCATGTTGACCCAAAAGGCTCCCCCCTTTTGGTTTTCTTTTCCTTTTTCTTTTCCTTGTGTTTTCCTTTTTGGGATGACACAAGGCATTGAGAATAAAATGTCTCTTTCATGTTGACCCAAATGGATCCCTCCTTTTCTTTTTATTTTCCTTTTTATTTTCTTGTGTTTTTTCTTTTGGGAATGATGTAAGGCATTGAGTTCGAAATGTATCCTTCATGTTGACCCAAAATATTTTCCTTTTTCTTTCCCTTTTCGTTTCCATCTTGACTTGTGTTTTCCTTTTGGGTATGATGCAAATTGTCAAGACACCCTATGTCTCTTCCATATTGACCCAACCAGATCTTTCTTTTTTTCTTTGTTTTCACTCTCTTTGTGTCATTCTTCTAGTTCTATGTATTTAGGTAATGATGAAAATTCTGAGCTCTTTAGAAAACATTGTAGCAAAGAACATACTAACCCCAAATCCATAGATCCCTTAGGAGTTTTGTGTTCTCATTTTGTGGGAAACCCCTTCCTTTTCTTTTTCCGTTTCCTTTGCATGATGTAGCCTTATTTAGAAACACATGACTTGGCTTAGGGGCTTTCCAAGTTGGCTCTCATGTCTTCTTTTTGCATTTATCATTTGCTACTTTAAAGTAGTTCCTCATAGAATGGTGTGTAACAATTCCTTTAAAGTGGGGGTATATATTGGCATTACCATTTTGTATTTTTTTTTTATTTGGTTCTTAGTGTAGCCTTCTTATTTCATATTATGATGTGTTTTTCAATTTTTGGATGACATTGGGTGTGATTTCCTTCATGAGTGTGATCTATCTTAGCATATTGCATTCCTCTTAGTGGCTTGATGTGACACACTACATCCCCTTAGTTGTGAATTTTCTATTTTTTTATCGTTCCTCTCTTGGAGACATTAAAAACAATCTTCCCTAAGTTAAAGACCTCGCATGAACCAAGCAAGAATCCTTTGAAAATATTTTTCATGTTACATTTTGCATTTGTTATATGGACACCTTGCATAACACATCTTGCATGCCTATGGTGCCATCACATTTGTTCATGAGCTCCAAGCATACAAAGTTTTGCTTGTCTCGTGAAGCTCAAAAAACAATTTTATTTTGTGGCACCTTATTAAAGTTATTAGGAGACCTTATAACTTTGGTATGGTTGAACGGGAAGCCCATTCTGAGACATAACTTTTCCCCATAGCCACCTATGTGTGCGTGAGTGCATACCATCCATGAGTGTATGTTTCTCACCTTTTGGGCCTTCACACCTAGTGGAAAACCATGAATTTCATCATCTCAGAGTGAGTATGCATTTTATTTCTAGACAAACAACCTAGATCTAATCCACAACGGGATGGACAAACAATCAAAGCTTGATCTGACTCTCTCTCTCTCTCTTTCATTCTTTTTCATCATTTTCATGTGTGTTCCTTTGTGCTTATGTTTGGCTTGCCATGGGATCTTGATCTTGGGGGCTTGATCACCCCTCTTGATTGTTGTTGTCTCATCTTACTAGAATGGGTGCATTTGGATCCCTTTTTATATGCATGACGGGCTACTTTAGTGTGATTTTGAAGCAAGTTGATTCTCTCACTAAAGTGGGGGCTAAATGTGTCACCAAAAAATGTATACTTGGATATTTTTATGCTCATTTGAGTCTCCCTTATGGACTTTGGCCTAATTTTTCCTAGATTTAATCTTGTAATGTGGTCAACATATTCACATTAGATCTTGGAACCTTGTTAACCATTAAGAATTCTATGATGTCTTGTAAAAGTGTTGTGAAGCATTGTAACCCACTTTCACACTTTTCTAGGACCTTTTTATTAAAATTTACATAAATAACTTCTTTTTATCACTTACCATGTCTTATTTCAAAGTGTTGTAAAGACTTGTAGTAAACTCTCATGCTTTTCTAGGCTTCTCACCACTAATTTGACCCTTTCTTATGTTAAAATGAGCCCTTAATGTACTTTCTAGCCCTACATAAGTGTGTTTCAGAGAATAATCCCATTAAAAATCATTAAATACACTTTAATTCCTGACACCCAGTAAAATTGTCCTGGTGGGACCAATTCACCCCCTAGGGTGACTTAGTTCCACTAGGCACAAAAATAAAAAATATTTTAAATTTCTGGTAGGATTTTATTCTCTTAACCTTGAGGTCAGCTTGTGATGTGTTATTTTCAGGTAATATTGTAAAATCTAGTATTAATAAAGGGTTTTCCCCTCATTTTGCATCTTCTAATCTCATAATTCACTTTCAAGCAATTCATTCATTCACTTTTTTCATTCTCAAGCATTCTAAGCACTATCAAGTCTTCATTGGAACATCCATTTGTAGATCCTCATATTTCTATATGAAGGGTTTGGTGACTTATGACATTGCATGTTGTTCATTCATCATTCTCTCATTATTTCATGAATTTCATTTCATTTTCAAGGGTTTTATTACCAAATCGGGGTTTGACCAAGGAAAACCCCTATTCTCTAACCCTTAACCGTTTTCCCCCTCTTTACATGTGTGTTTTGTAGGTCTTGCATGTAGATTTTTCAAAGAGAAAGGTTTTAAAAAGGTGTTTTCATTCCATCAAAGTAATTCAAGTCAACAAAATTCCTAAGTGAATCTTGGAGACCTCTTACAGCCCGATTTTTGGAGAATCAGATCTAGAAACCTGTCAAGAAGAGAAGTGCAAACTGAGAGCTACAAATTCTTTCCTTGAATTTTCTGAGATTCCCAGGTGGACTAAGTCACCATCTGTGGAGAATTAGTCACATTTACAGGTCTGAAAAGTTATTTTTTCATTTCTGGATACCCATTTAGTTGAAACCTATTCTAGCAGAATCTCCTCGAAACAGGGCTAAGTCACCCAGCTTGGCGTAAGTGTCCTAGTTGGCTTCAATATAATTTTTTAAAGGATTCTAGAGACTCTCTACATCACATTGTAGTTTCCAGGTGCACCTCTCCAATCTCATTCATTTCTTTCATTGTTTGTTTGCATTCTTAGGTCATTTTGCATACATCATTGTGTTTTCAAACAACTTGCATTTCTTAGGTTTTACATTAAGAATTCATTTTATTTCTCAATTATGTTCATTAGGAGCATTGAATTTAGGAATATTTCATTCATATTTACATTATTTTTGAGTGGGGACATTACCCATTTTAGCCCACCTCTCTTCTTTTAGATGAAAACCCCTAAAAGTGCTAGAGAATTATGGGTACCAAAATTGGTTTCCACACATATTGGGGCCAACATCAAATGGTATGAAAAAATTCATCACCTATTTTTGGGCTCCCCCCATTGGAGGTCGAACAGTAACATCCCATTGTAGAGGGGTATGTACCACAATAATATTTGTTTTATACATAGCCTCTAGATATGATGCCAACTTCAATTGTACATCCCATATTACTCCTACTAAAGGGACTAATCTATTATCCATGGAATAACATTTCCCATATGTATTATTTACCCATAAACCTAACTCCTTTATAATATCCAAGGGAATGATGTTGATTGTTTCCCTTGAGTCAATCATACAATTCTTCACTAGCTTGTTATTAATTACCAATGTAGTGTAAAATGGATCTATTTGGGAGGGATTCTTTGTGAGTGTATCCCCCAAATATACCTTTGGTACTTTTTTAGTTTCCCTTTCCACAATATTTACCTCTTTCTCCTGATTTTCTACTTTTGGGATGTGTTGGTGATCATTTTGAGTGATGTATCTCTAATTTTTTCAATCTTCATGAGTTCCATTAAGGGAACTATCATATTTGTTTGATCCAATGCCTAAGCCATGTCAAATGAAGGGGCATCTAAACTTTAGTACTTATTTTCCCTTCATTTTGGACTTTGTAATCTCTTGTTGCTTTCTCAAACTCAATATCTGCATTTTCTTTTTGAGCATCCTTTGAGATTTCTTTACTTCACCCCTCTTCTAATTAGATGAAGCACTCTCCTTGTTCTTTTTTTCCTTGATGAACATGTTTCTTGGTGTCCCCTGATCTCCATCTATCAGCTTACTTCTCATATTATATTTGGGTATGTGCAGGATCATGATGGGCCAAAAAGTGGTGATATGATGGGTATGTGTAGGGTATGTGGTTGACGACTTTCTTTTACCCAAAATTGATGAAATGAAAATATTTTTTAAAGGATATTTTCATGTTTCCACCTATAAAAATTATTCTTTACTTTTAATTTAATAAAGAATTATTATTCATTTTCTATTTGAATTACAACTAAAGTCTTGATTGATAGGTTGATTGAAAAACATATATAGCTTTCAAACAGTATCACATTTTTTGAATCTGAAACATCCATCACATTCTATGCTTCGCATACTACAAAATTTTTAAGAAAAATGAATTTCTTGAAGTTTTGACCAAGGTGGTCAGATGTATGATTTTTTATATGTTTTAAAGTTGTAATGAAAAATTCATAATTAATTATTTACTTGGAAAAAAATTACAAAAAATATGCATCACATCAGGACATGAGTCTTCTACTTATATCTAAAATCTTATAAAAAAATATTATCATTTTATTATGGTTAGGGTGGTCAAAGAGACACCTACTTCTTATTTTTACCCTTAAATTTAAGTACTACTGCATTGAAATTTCAAATTTTCACCAAATAGATTTTTTTTTTAAAACCTAGTAGTTTAGAAAATATATTTATTTTCATACAGATTCTATTCTTACATATTTTTGAAATAATATAGATAACTTATTCAAATTTTCATGTCAAGTTGCCTAACTATGATGTTTTTGAATTTTTCGCCACTTAGGGGCCTATTCTTTTCATGATGATCCTGCACATACCCATCTCCTCCCTTTTGCCTCAACTATAGCTTTTTCTGTGATAGCCCTTTTTCTCACTCAGTTGGAGTTCTTAGCTCAAACTGAGGTGTTGCATTGTATGTGTAGGCTTCCCCCTATGGGTATTCTTCTTGATTGGAAACACCTCTTGCTCCATATTCACATTGTGTTTCTGACTATCAACATTGTACTCATATCCTTCTTCAGAAGAGAAGTATCATTCCTCATTTTGATAAGACCTCCATCTCAGCATGTTCATAGTGTGACCATCCCTATCTTGCTCTTGTGACCATCCATCTTGACAAGCCTTCAAGCTACTACACAATGTTCAGGGTCATGGGGTCTATGGAAAGGTGAACACCATGGTGTTGTGTCTAGTGCATTATCCCTGTGCTTCTTTAAGGGATCAAGAGTCTCCTTCCAATTTGATCTTGCCACTAGATTTCCATCTTTCTAAGTAGTATTGTATGGCATGTCATGTAGTCTAGGTATTTCATTTTTGTATTGATTATCCTATCTATTTTGGGGAGGATTAGGTTTTTATGGAATCCTAAGATTGTCCCTCTTGCCAGTCATGCCTGCAGCCTTTCTGTTATTTTCAATGGTTAAAGCCACCTTTTTTTCTTTAGTCAAACTTCTAGGGCATCTGTTTCTGAGCTCATATCCTGTTTTTGGATCAAAGGCTTTTAGATAAATACTCAGAGCTGCAAGATCGGTCCATCTGGATCCATGTGCTATTTTGTTATAGAGCTTGGAGAACCTTTGATTGAAATCATAGACTAACTCATTATGGTATTTCTGAATGCTTATTAGTTCATGTAAGGAAAACTCAGGAGCACACTAATTTCCATACTGCTCTAAAAATTGATTCTGAAATTTGGCTACATATGTGATTGAAGCATAGGGAAAGTTGTTAAACCAATCCCTTGCTTCTTGAGTTAGGGGCATCATAAACAACCCCATATTTACATCATCATAATCCATGCCTATATCTTGTACAAAGGCATTGAAGTTTCTGATGTGTTCTTTAGTTGTTGTGCTATTATTCCCTGTGAACTTGGAAACAATATTTCTCCAATTGCTATCAACTGGACCTAGATACAATTGGTATCCTAATAGATCAAATTATCTACTTATGCTCATGGGGTTTGCTGGATAAGGGTTTTGGGGAGGTGGAATGGGGTAATACTAATATCCCTATTGAGGCTACTGATACATATTTTGTTTGGGATTAGTGGGAGGATACTATTGTGGGACTTGATGGTGTGGAATGTATCTTTGTCTAGGTGGTGGAATGTTGGTATTTTGTGATGGTGGATTTTGTGATACATGGTATTGTATAGGCTAATTCACTCTTCCAACTGTGTTATGGGGTTTTCTTGAGGAACTAGGACCACCTATTTTTTGAGATGACCCTTGTGTATTGTTATTGCTTCCTTGCTTATGAGGTATGATGTATTTGGGTGGTTTTGATGCATTAATATCTAATTGGGATAGCTCCTGACTTAGACCAAGACTCTTTTTTATCAGTTGTTGTCTTTCCTTGAGCTCTTCTTCCTACCATTGTATGTAATATTTTATTTCTTAAGTGGTCATCCCCTTGAGGTCCTTAAAAAATTGAATGGTAGAGGCACGCTAAGCTTCTTCTTCTTGCTGTGATAGAATTTTTTTATCATAATTCCTTTGTATTTGTTCTCCTTCTTCCTCCAACTGAGCAACAAATTCATCTATTCTCTGTGGATCTACATTGAGGTAAATAGGATGATTATTGTTCCCTTGTCCTAATGGAGTTTGGGGATCCTTGTATGGGTTATCTTCATGATGTTTGGATCCATGTAGTGGGTCAAAGCTATTATGTAATGTGGTTGGTTGTTCAAAAAAATTCTCTTGATCACTGAATGTTGTGTCCTATTTTTTAGATGCTCATTTATTCTTGTTTGTGTCCAAATTTGAAGTAGGGAAACCATGTTTATCTATCCACCTAACATTATTCTTCTTGGGGATTTCTTGATGTAGAGATACTCTACCATTCATGTTGGATGATATGGTATATATTTGATGTCTATGGTCCATAATTTTTGATCTAATGTTAATTTTATCACTCATAAAATTTCTTCTGAGTCACCACCTACCTTTTCATGAGTAGGAAAATTTAGGGTTTTAAATAATTTGTTCTTTTCCCAGTGGAGTCCCTAACCTAATGTGATGCTTATGAATGACTCTATGATGGAATGCTTAGGTTCAGAATTGGCTTGCTCCCCAGTAGAGTCACTAGTCTATTGGGTCTCAAAACTATAGGTTTTTAAACCATAAGGGGGTGCCAATCCCTTAATACACCTTTGGCCCATGAAAAAGGTAAACTAGATTGATTACCTTGTACTCTTTAGGTTCTACCAGACCTAGGTAGGTATACCTAAGAAATTAGGAAGATTTACAATTGGATATGGTTCCTAGATTGAGAAATCTACCCACTATGGCATGTGAAAGTGGAGTATTTGAAAAGCTTTGATGGCTAATTCCCATTGAGAATAATTGTGAGTTGTATACTATATATAATATCCTAAGTTTAACCAGTTCCTACTCCTATTGGGTGAACAAAGTGGATGAGTGAATGGTGACTTATGGAATGGATGCAAAGTTATAAGATAGGTAATCCTACTATTTAGCTTAACTCGAATTACTTGCCACTTGAGATGTCTGCACCTTGTGCAAACGTGCAAATATGTTTATCACAGTGTTCTTCTTTAACAATCCTAGTGATATCTCCTCAAGTTACTGTGAAAGTATGAAAGGATTTTTAATTCTTAGGTTAATGGAAACCAATCAAAAAAAAAATTAAAAGGATTTTAACCTTGGGTAGAGACCAATTAAAGTAAACTATCATAAAGGATTTGAATTCACATCAACTTAGAAATCAATTAACTCTTTCACACAGTAACATCAAATGTGTTCTGATAAATCATGCAAATTTAAATAACTTGAACAAACCATGTTGGAGACAAAAAATTAATAAATGATCATGAAAATTGACACAGTAATTGAACAATGAAAATGAATTATGATTTATGAATAGTCTGCTCCATTGTAGTACTTCAAAATACAAGCATTATAACATAAGACTTTTGAAATGTGATATGGATGGGCGAATTATGTAATCTATCTTCTTACTATTGACTACTCCAATGAGATGAAATGTGATATTGATTATATATAAAAATCAGGCCTTGGTTTCCCTATTTGTATGGGTAGTAACAAGCTTCAGGCTCGTTACAAAAAGTCACATTATTTAATAACTAAAACATAATTTAGAATAAACATAAAAATATTGAGTTTGCTAGTGGATACACTATAGTCCATTAATCTCCACCAAGCACCCATCATCATCTAGGACCTGTTCAAAGGTCTTGCACCGTGATTTTGTATCCAAAACTATCAAACTCTAGCCCATGTCACTCCTCTCTTACTTGGCTTATGAAATGAACAAGTTGATCTTTGACAAATGCTCCATGTACCTACTTTTATCATGAGTGTTTTCATTATGTATGATTACTTTCATAGCATACTGGATAATTCGTAGATCCTCCCAAATTGTTGGTGTGTCCCCTTAAGCACTTCCTCTTCATCATTAATTGCATTAAGGATAACTGGTAAATAGTGGGAAATTTTGTCCTTCCATGTATCCTAGTCTTTCAATTCTATTTCTTCAAAGAAATTAGGTAAAGCCATGTTGAGTGGCTAATTTAAATCACTCAACTCTTGTTTTAGGATATCGTGGAAGTCCTTATGAGCTTTCCTAAGCTCCTGGTATTCCTACAACACAACAAAGTTATCCTCTTTCTTTGCAATGATATGAGATTCTACCTCTTTCATCCTATCACTCAATTTGGTGTTTTCCAGTAATGTTGCATAAGTTTTATCATGAATATGCCAAACTTGTTCAACATGTTTTTACATGTCTTCAAATCTCATGCAAACTATCTCTGATGCCATTTGAAAGGTATTGGTCTTGATCTTTCATTTTAACTCCTCATGTTCTTTTTGCACTTTCTCATGCCTTCATTTCCAATATGTAGTTTCTAACATTGCCTAAAGCACTTTCCTTTCATGTTCAACCAATGGAGAATAGATCCCTGAAGAAGAAGAAGGCAATTTATCCCTATAGTTGATCAACTCTAGTTTCAACCTTTCATTTACTTCTATTAGTCCCTTATTATCCCTTACCAATTTCTCAATTTGGGCCTTTGTGAATTTGGCCACATTCACATTTAAATCAGTAGTTTCTATGGGATCTATTTCTCCTACTCTTTACACAAAAATATGTCCAAAAATATGATCATGGTCAACTAGGGAAGGCTGTTTCCCTAGTGGATAGAGTGCCATATTTGCAGAGTGGTATTATCAAGATTATATCCTAATCCAGTGTAGATCTTGTCACCAGTTTCATCTGTTAAGTGCAAGGTTTAGTTTTCCTCTTCAAAAAAATATCAAATACAATGGCCAAGATAATATACCATCTTGGAAGGAGCATAACCCAAACCTCTTTCAATAATGCTCTTCCTCTCTCAGGAGTCATATGTTTCATTTCTCTATCAATTTCATCTTGAAGTTCTTTTAAGGCATATGCTTCCTTCTTAGGGTCAATGTCTTTTAACCTCTTGCTTACCACCTTTCCTTTATATTCATATATGAAAGATTTGAATTTAGGAGTCTAGACAAAGGCATGGGTATGTGCAGGATCATGATGGGCCAAAAATTGGTGATATGATTCATATGTGTAGTGTATGTGGCTGACGATTTTTTTTACCCAAAATTGATGAAACGAAAAGGATTTTTAAAGAAGATTCTTAGCTTTCCACCAATATAGATTATTATTTACTTTGAATTTAATAAATTATTATTATTCATTTTCTATTTAAATAATGACTAAATTCCTGATTGATAGGCTGATTGAAAAACACCTATAGCTTTCAAACTGTATCACATTTTTTCAATCTGAAACATGCGTCACATTCTATGCTTCACATACTATAGGATTAGAAGAAAAATGAATTTCATTAATTTTTGACCAAGTTAAGGTGGTTAGACATACAATTTTTTATATTTTTAAAAAGTTGTAATAAAAAAATAATAATTAATTATTTAGATAGAATAAAATTACAAAAAAATATTCATCACATCGAGACATGAGTCCTCTACTTATATATAAAATATTATCATTTTATTGTGGTTAGGGTGGTCAAATAGACACCTACTTCTTATTTTTTCCTTGAAATTTAAGTACTACTACATTGAAATTTCAAATTTTCACCAAATAGATTTATTTTTTTTCTAAATAAACCTAGTAGTTTAGAAACTAAATTCAATTTTCTATAGATTCTATTCTTACATATTTTTGAAATAATATAGAAAACTTATTCAAATTTTTACGTCAAGTTGCCTAACTTTGATTTTTCTAAATTTTTTGCCACTTAAGGGCTTGTTTTTTCCATGATGATCCTGCACATACCCGCATCATCTGTAATGAACTCTTCATTGGCTCTATGCCTCGCATCATCAGATAGCTCATCGAAAGATTCAAATTTTAATACACTTCTTTCCAATGGAATTTCATGAATATGGAGGAATGATAGGAGTGTTGATCTGTGTGACTTCATATTCCTCTTCAACGTCATCTTCTACCATGATTGGTGTATTAACTGAAAATATTACCATTGGAGTAGGCTAAGGTGACAAATGGTCTAATGGTGCTAGATTTTTTGCTTGCCTCCAAGGGCCAACATTTCTTCTTCTCTCAAATGCCACCATAGGTACATCCTTTATTGTCTCTTCTCCATGTAGAAGTGATTTTTCATCTCTCCACAGGGTCTTGAATTTCATTAAAATCTTCTACATCAGATGGGCTAGTTTTCAATCTCTAGGCCTTAGCCATAACAATCCTATTATATGTACTGGCTCTCATGATTTCCTAACTATCCTCACAATTCTTGACAACATCATCAACATCAAACTTATGCTCATATCCTTTTAGTTTCTAAGAAATTTTGGCATCATTTATGAAGTGCTTAGGGTCAAAATTCTTCCTCTTATTTCCAATCCACAAGCCATAATAATTTAACTTGCTTCTAACCAAGTCATACCTTGAATCAACAATAATGGTGAAATCACCAAAGCACAAAGTAGAAGGCATGAAGGTGTGATTTCCATAGCTTTTCAAATGCATAAAGGTTGAATAAGATAGTTGTCTTATAATCTTAAGATAAGAAACTCTTTTTGGCATAGTCTTAGGTAGCAAATATGGTTCTACCTCAAATCCCTACACTCTAATGATAGTACAATCTGAAAAAGTGTACCAATCTCCCCAATTGTGCTTTATCTTTCCATCATGGCCATTCTCCTTTGGTTGGAGAAACCTATGTACTTCATGGGACAAATTATAATCACATTCATGGCCAAGTAGTTTATACAAGGGTTTGAAAAAATGTTCTTCAAAATACAACTAGTGGGAGCTCCCACACCGACTATCCCAGAATGATTTCCACATTTGCACTAGTCTTAAATTACCATCACTATCTAGATCTTTTACTCTTAATTCTTCTCCCCAGATTCCCATCACTTGGCCCTCATACAGTATCATATGCATGAGAAGTGAATAATGCTTGAAATTGATAGATTCACTATTGTTCTTAATAGCATTAAGAGAACTATTAATGGCCTCTGACAGATACTTTGCATAATCATAGGGAATGGCATCTTGGCTTTGAATTTCTGTGACCAAAACCATGGGAGCTATAGTCATGTTAGCAGGGGCCTCAACTCCCAATACATGGCCAGCTAAATAGTATGTATATTGATAATATTCTTCAAACAATTCCACATAAAATGGGGGCTTTTCATTGCTAGCAAACCTCATAGGTTAATTTCCCAAACCCTTAGGTCCATGCAGAGGAAACTTCCACCTCTTATAGCTCATATCCATAGAGTGATACTCCTCCAACAATTTTGTCAACCACAATTTCATTTTCAAAGAATGTCCAATTAGAAAACCATGTAGATATAATCCCTTGCTATGATGATGAACTGTGACCCATCATGCAAATGAATTTCCCTTGTTTTGGGATTATAATTCTTTTCCAATGCTCTAATTAAATCTATGTTCATAAACACATTTGGCATTACCAGTTTCCCTAAATTAAAATTCCATGGGTTCGAGACTGGGCTATATCTGTATTTCTTCCTATAATGATATATAAGAAAATCGTAGCATCTATGTGGAGTCCATACATCTCCCAAATTATTATGCTTATCTTCTACAGTCTCCCATGATGGGTTTAACTGAGCTATTCTTCATGCTTTCAGCCCAGACTTGGGATACTGATCTATTAAGTCTTGACTTAGAGATCTACTTTTAGTTTTTGTCTCTTTGCTTTCATCTTTTCTAGGGTTTTATCCATTCTAACCCTAACAGTGCTATACTTCAAGCTATATTCAAAAAATTACATTCAACTGAGCCAAGGTGTACTTACTTGAGTGAATTGCAGACTTTCTGAGTTGCATGATTTCATCCAACTTCTTCCTTTGTTTGCTAAGCTCCACAGTGCACAGTGAATTCTTGTTTCTCAGAGGTTGCATTTATCAAATTTTAGCACACTTAAACTACCTATGGTTCATAAATGGTGCTTGCACCACCCTTTGTATCAACTTATGTATTAATGGTAATAGTCTCTTTGATGACTTAATCCATCAAATCAATCTAGTGACAATTATTTCATATTTTGTCAATGAGACTCTAATCACAACATCTATATTTTTTTTTTGATATCCTTGGATATCTTTTGAGAAATTTCTAAGAGACATTCGAATTTCTCTCATCGATATTGCTATGTATCTTCAATATTTATTCCTTAGTTTTCTCCTTCATGGTCCTCCTTTTTGTCAATGAGACTGATGAATTTTTCTTGCTGAAAAGTCTATGTCTCCTTGACATGCCTTTATCTCTTCCCTTGACAACAATAGTTGTTGATGATGTCTATGTGACTTTGTTATGTTGGGGAGACCCGTGGTCACCTCTCTCCAACGTTCCTTAGTCTCATTGATAACTTGTGCTAGAATGTTTGGGAGACTTTTGATAATGTCTTGTCGATATCTTTGTTTCTCCTCGACATATCATTGTTGGGATGTCAATGAGACCTCATCCAATTTTTGTTCGATATTTTTGTGTCTTGTCGATACTTTGCTTCTTGAGTGTCGAGGAGGCTTCTTTACT
Organism: Sequoia sempervirens; assembly: GCA_007258455.2. Classification (NCBI taxonomy): domain Eukaryota; kingdom Viridiplantae; phylum Streptophyta; class Pinopsida; order Cupressales; family Cupressaceae; genus Sequoia; species Sequoia sempervirens. The sequence goes on from VDFB02144866.1 coordinate 174,014, forward strand.
TCTCTCCTCGACATGTCGATGTATCTTCAACATTGTTATTTCATTAGTGCTTGTTCCACCAGTTCTTTACTATTTATTTTATGATAATCTCTTGGTGTCTGAGAGATGTTCTTTTATTTCTTGAATGTTGAAACTCATATGATTTCGTCGATGAGACATGTCAGACTCTCTCCTCTACATGTCCAAGTCTCTTAGACATGTCGTTCTTTAGATTGGTGGGGAGACATTTGAATATGTCTCTTAGACATTAGGGAGCCTTATCTAAATTTGTTATAGGCCCTTTTCTACTTGTGTCAAAGAGAATATGGTGAGACTCTCTCTAACATATCACTATCTTGGCAACATGCCATGTACTGCTATGAGAATATTTCAGGGAGGGAATTTTCTTGATTGAAATGATCAAGAGCCTTATTTTGGTACTTTACATTAATGTCTATTATTATGAATTGGAGATGGAGGATATGGTGGATATGGGAGGATGAGTGAAAATGGAAGTGTGTAGGACAACCAATGTCAATTTTTTTAGCTCCAACAATAGGTAAATGACAGATGATCAAAAACCCCCATTAAGCATATTGATACAGGACAAGCAGTCTATGTAAGAGGTTGCTTGTTAATTCAAAATCCCTCATGTGGGAAAACACTTACCATTCTACTTATGTGTATTGAGGCAACCAAATCCACCACTGCCAACCCACATAAGTAGCAAGCTCCACCATTGTCATAAACAACCTCGAGCAATTTGTTGTACAAAGCTTCAAACATATGAGAAAAAAAGAATACCATGAAACATATTGATACAAGATTCAAGCTACATTCTTTGGTAGTAAATATTGAAGACAAAAAGAGAAATTGTATAAGAGGTGTTAGAATAAGACTTATTTGCTACTAAATATTAGAGACAAAAGGGAAATTGTATTGAATTCCTCGAAGCATAGATAGATACATATACATACATACATACATACATACATATATATATATATATGTATTAAATTCCCCATTTCATATTTAAAAATATACATATAGGCAGATATATATAAACCAAGACCACTATGGCTTGTTTGATAATGCAACAATAATTTATATATACACATGTATATCTAAATAGATGTGTATGCTATCTTTATTCGTATTTATGTAGGCTTTGATTTTAAAATGTGCCATAGAAAAATGGACCCTTTGCTTGAAATGGGATTAATTCATGATAAATGGACTTAAAGAAGCCTTGATTTAGGTGTTGTGAGGCATTTTATGTATCCACACTAGGTCTTGGACCTTTGTAAATCAAATAACATGCTTTTAACAACATCTTGAAAAAGTGTTGTAAAGTTTTGTAAAGGACTTTCATGCTTTTCTAGACTTAATGAACCCACTTATCCCTAATTCAACATTATAAAATATTTTTAATAACATTATTACATGAATCCAGAAGGTTCTTAACTTAAACTTAATATTAAATTAGTATTGTAATGTGTCTTGCACATTCACACTGATTCTTGTACCTTCCTAGGCTATGTGGACCTCATTTTAGTGTTGTAAAGTGTACTAAATCACACCTTCACATTGATTTATGTGTCCCAAGCCCCATTTGACATTTACATCATCATTAATAGTCCCATATTAACCCATATTGTGCATCCCTAGGCTTTAATTGATCAAATACCTAACAAAGTTGTAATTTAAACCTTATTTCCTTATTCCTTGGCTTCTTAGCTATCAAAATGGCCCCTATGGGACCCATTCACCATGCATGGTGAATCAGTCCCCTCCAAGTGGGACCCATTTTCCATGTGTGGTGAATGAGTCCTATCTAGCCCCAATTTTGACCTTTGAGTAGGAAAAAGTGAAATTTAAAGTTTATTTTCACTATATGTTAGCCTGTGATGAGGTATTATCAAGTACTAAGGCACAATTGTCTATAAATAAGTGTTTTTATCCTTATTTTTCATAATAAAAACTCATTTTTACATCTCTCATCATTAATTCATCATCTATTTTCTCATCCAAATTAAGAAAATTAGGGTTTTGTCATTGCAGGTCATTGAGAAAGCTTCTAAGGACATTCAAGGCCTGAATCTTCCTCCATTGTTGCAGAAATTCAAGATCAATCATCATGGAAAGGTAATATACTCCATTGTTGCATGCTTTATTCACTTATTTCATCATTTTGGTTTAATTACCTAAACGGGGTTTGACTTAGGCCAACCCCCATGCCCTAACATTTAACATATCTCTCTTTTGTCTTGTTTGTATGTAGATTTAGGTCTCTTGGAAGCTTGGAAATTATTGAAGATCAAGTTGAAAATTCATTCAATTCAAAGAATCAACAAAAAGTCACTTTCAGACCTGAATCCAATAATTTTAGAAGTAGTCACCTGTAGAGAGAAAAAGTGTAGATCTAGCTCCAAAGAGTCTACTCTTGATTTTGCAAATCCCTATAGGTGGAATAACTCACCACCCATGGAAAATGAGTCCCACCTGTAGGCTTGAAAACTAGTTTTCTCATAATTCAACTCACAGTAGTCAGAAACCTATTTTCAGAAGTTTTCACTAGAAATAGGACTAATTCACCATCTGTGGTGAATCAGTACTAGTGGGCATTAACATTGACTTCAGGGACATTCCAGAACTTTCCAGTATCATCAATCTACTTCTAGGTGCAATTTGATTTGACCCATCTCTTTCTGTTCTACATATTTTATTCATTTTCTTCATAATTTGCATATCACAATGTGTTTTCAAACATAGTTGTAGTTGCAATTTTACATTCATTTTCTATTCATCTAGATTAGTCAATTACATTTAGTTAAGTTCATTTACATTAAACAACATTGCATACATTATGATTTGAGTGAATCATAAGCATTTTTGGCCCTATCTCTCTCCTTTTAGGTGAAAAACCCTAGAAGTACAAGAGTAGCATTAGGGTCCAAAAAATCTATGTTTCAAAAAAGAGTTAAAAATAACATATATAAGTGTAGACATGTGAAATTAACATCGTGCACCCAATTCACGTTCATCCACTCATTAAATAAATCCAATGCAGCAAAATCCATTCACTAAGTAAATCAGGTCTTTAGTCCTAAGGTTATTCATTTAAATAAATCAAAGGCTCACATCATCCTTTAATTAAATAAATCAAACATTTATTTAATTAAATCCCCAAATGCATATTCCATCCCTCTTTGATTTAAATAAATCCAAATATTTGAGTCAAATTGGTCAAAGCACCTAATCATCATTAAGCTAACCTAATCCTGATTAAACTAACCTAAGCACCCATCACATCCTCTAGATAATGCCACTTACACAAATAAATCAATTTATTGATTTATTAAATTCCTTATTTTCTTTCAACATGGCATTTATGGGGAATATTCCCTCAAGTTTGATAATGAGGACAAGTTGGCTTGTCCCCTCCAACATTGCAATAAATTATCCATTTCATGTCCCTCTCTCAAAATTTATTGCACAAATTTGAATTTGAAACTCCCTCTCATGGGAACATTTCCCAAATCTTGCACATCCTTAAGCCTATCACAACTTGACAAGTGGCCTCTTCCCATTGGCCAAATCTTTAGTCCCACATCCTCCATGTTTGACACTCTTAGCATTTGAGAATCTACAAATAGAGGCATCATTCTTCAAGAAAACTCCTCCACAATCTTATCATTCTCCTCCACAACTCCACAATCTCCACAATCACTCATGTAAAGTCACTCTCTTCAAGAGAACTAATTTTTCCCACCATCAATCCATCATCATCAAGGCATTTCATCATTTAGGTTATCTTAGCAAGGGTTGTGAAAGGGCTATTTTCCACAATAGCACCAATCCAATATGGGATAAAGTATTGATCATATTTTTGTATGCTTGCAATCAACTATTCTAGTTATATTTAGTTTTGCATATTTTAGCATGGTTAAGTATTCCATAGGGATATTTGAATTTAATGTGTTTTAAATGACTAACATGATATTATTATGTTAATATTTTTTAACCATTTGTAGGTTTAATATCCACAATAAGTATTATTTAGCTTCTAAGAAAATTTCTACAATACAACCATAGCATTCAATAATATAGCATTGATATGTTGTTAATAATAGAGCATTTGATGGTGGAGTATGTGTAACATGTACATAACACCAAAATGGCTCTTTTGACAATGCAACTAAATTAATATTTTTTCTTGCACATTTCGGAGTATACTTTCCCACACTGCAATATTGAATATTGCATTTACTTCCTCCTACACCATCGTACAATAATGCTAGAATGTATTAACCCTCGTACGAGAAAACATTTAGCATTCTACTTCCATGTACCAAGGCAATCAACTCCACCATCGCCAACCCACATAATTAGAAAACTCCATGTTATCATAAACAACCCTAAGAAACTCGTCGGTGACCATTTACAATTATTAATTTCTAGCGCTGAGAAATTCTATTCATAGTTGGGCTGACGAAAGTCCTAGCAAAAATTTGAAACAAATACCTAATAGGTAAATGCCAACTATTACATATATTGTTTGTCATGTATCAATATGTTTCATGATATTATCTTGTTCTCATCAGTTTGAAGCATTTTGTAACAAGTTGTTCATTATCATAGTTTATCTTAACATAAGTAGTTTTGTATTCTTCATATCTTAACCCAGGTAAATGTTTTTGTTCATTTGATAAGGATTGTGCCCTCTTGTATTTTTTTGCTTGGCATGACACTTTAGGAGTTTCTTATTCTATTGTCCTTATGACAAGATTTTTTTTTAACTTTCAAAATTTTGAAATTTTTTATATTGGTATAAACTACAAACATAAAAACATTTAGGATCACACCATATAATTATTGTCATAACCTAAAGAAAATAGATATCATCATAAAGAACTGGGTTTAAATAATTGATTTGGCAAGCTAAAAAGATAGTTGTATAAGCATGGAGAAATGTAATCAATAGAATACAGTATGTTGTGTATTTGTAGTAGTCAATATATGATGGTGGAAGGAAAAACCACAAAACCCATGCTCGTTCTCCTCCTTGCAATATTGGTGTCATGAAGCCTCATGGGCTCTAGCCAAACACTAAAGCAAGAAAAGTATGGAAGACCCATTAGAAATTTAATGGAGTCATATGATATATCAAAAAATGGTGAAGTAGGGGAAATTTGGGTGTTTTCATATATGATTTCTTATATTGTAGTATTTTTCTAGTGTAACAACTTTAAAAAGATGGGTATGTTGATAAAGAGCTATTTATAGATAATTTTTTCCATAAGCTGAAAAGGTAACTATATAAACATGGGAAAATGTAATGTGTACAATAGACTATGTTTATTGTAGTCAAGTGCATGTAAGAATTCATGCATGCATGTATATATATAGCAACAAATATATGATAGTGAAAGGAAAAAGTACAAAATCCATGCTCATTCTCCTCCCTACAATATCAGCATCATGAAGCCTCATGGGCTCTTGCCAAACTTATGAGAAAGAAAAGTATGAAATGCTGATGAGAAATTTCATGGAGTTTCATCATATATTACACAATGATGAAGTTGCAAAATAATTGTGTGTTCTCATATATGATTACCTTTTTCTAGTGCTTTTTTTGTTGCAATAACTTAAAAAAAAAGAGAATGCTAATAAAGAATTGGGAAAGAAGGAACTTTTTTGTAATGTTGATAAATATAGGAGAAGAAGAATATATGGGAGATCTTCTTTCAAATTAGAACCAATTCTGTGGATGAAATACCCAAATATCATTAAAAGAAAGACATCAAAGAAATATCAAAGGTTTTGCTTCAAAGCGTAGAATTCATACAAATAACTTTATAAACATACCTAATTTTGATATGTAATGGAGCCTATCTAGCCATGCAAGAAGAAAATGGTTGAATGTATAACTTAGTAAAATATAAATTCATTAAACAAAACTTGTTTATGCTTACAACTATGCTCATCTTTTAGGTACCAATTGTCCCACAGATGGGCTTCATATCTCCTTGTCCATCTATGCTTGCATTGAGCCCAACATGATATTACTACAAAGCAACATTTTATTTGAATCTATCAACATATATGTCTCTGGTTAGATGTGTATGGAACAACAAAAAGACATTGTAAAACAACTTACAACAACAATAGGAGGCCAAAAACTGTAGATTACAAAGCACAACACTTATAAAACCCTCCAATATGTTATCTAATGGAGTTGGATGAAAGGATTTTACCATTCTATTCCCATTGATTGAGGCAACCAACTTGACCACCGCCAACCCACGATAATGAATAGTTTGTTATGGGGAACTGAAAAAAAAAAGAATATCATTAAGAATAGTTTTTATGGGGAACTTCAAACAGATGAGAAAAAATGAATATTAGGAAAGATATTGATACAAGACATATAACATGTTCCATCTAGACAAAATAACCACAACATTTAATAGTTTGTTATAAGGAGCTTCAAATAGACGAGGACAAAAGAATATCATGAAACATATTGGTACAAGACAAGCAGTTTATGTAATAGCTATAAGAGGTTAGAATAACACTTAAGAATCACACGTAAAGGATAGATGAATAGAAACCCACATTAAATAGAATTACTAAAGCCAATGGGTAGCAATAATCTGTACAAAATGAGTATAATGCCACAGACTTAATTGAGAATTTGAGCTACATTATGTGGCACTAAATGAATAACAGTTTGTTATGGGGAACTTCAAATAGATGAGAAGAAAATAATATCTTGAAACATATTGATACAAGACATATAACATGTTCCATCTAGACAAAATAATCACAATAATTAATAGTTTATTATAAGGAGCTTCTAACAAATGAGGAAAAAGGAATATCATGAATAAAATATGGAGAATAGAAGATACAAACTACAATAATGAATAGTTTGTTATGAGGAACTGAAGAAAAGAATATCATGAAGAACTGTTTGTTATGGAGAACTTCAAATAGATGAGAAAAAATAATATCATGAAACATATTGATACAAGACATATAACATGTTCCATCTAGACAAAATAACCACAACAATTAACAATTTGTTATAAGGAGCTTGAAACAAATGAGGAAAAGAAAATATCATGAAACATATTGGTACAAGACAAGTAGTTTATGTAGTAGTTGTAAGAGGTGTTAAAATAACACTTAAGAATCACACATAAATGACAGATGAATAGAAACCCACATTAAATAGAACTCATAAAGCCAATGCGTATCAATAATCTGTGCAAAATGGGTGCCACAAACTTAATTGAAAATTCAAGCTACATTACTTGGCACTAAATATTATAGAAAAATAGAGAAATTGTAAAAGAGCTATTAGAATAACACTTAACAACCACTAAACTAATTTCTTCTTGAATATCTTTATGGTTTCATACTAACCCTCTGCATATATATATGTATGCAATTACTCCTATGTTAATTTGTAATTGCTCCTATGGTAATGGGTATAATGCCAAAGATGCACAGAGATAACTACAAATAATAAATGAAGGGCAAAAAATTTACTAACCCTAACCATTTTTTGATGAAAGAAAGAAGATTTAACTATAATTGCTCCTATGGTAATGGGTATAACACAAAGATGCATAGAGATAACTACAAACAATAAAAAATGGAAAAAAAATAGTAACCCTAACCATATTTTTTGATGAAAGAAAGAAGATTTAATTGCAATTTCTCCATCCATGTAGACCCATAATCTCTTTGAAGTCTCCAAAATGGGTATAATGCCAAAGATACAAACATATAACAAGAAGACATGAATAATAAATTAATCAGTTATACAAAATACCCATGTAAAATGACTTACAAATTTTGACGAACAACAATTTTAAAACCCTCCAATCTGCTATAAAATGGAGTCAAAGGGGACAATTTTTGGAATAGTCTACTATCAAACCAACACCACAATGGCTCTTTTGATAATTTGACTTAATCAATATATTTTCTCACACATTTGGGAGTATACTTTCCCACACTGTAACATTGAATATTGCATTTACTTCCTCCCACACCATCATACAACAACACCAGGATGCATTAACCCTCATGTGAGCAAACACTTACCATTATGCTTTTATGTATCGAGGCAACCAACTCCACCACCGCCAACCCACGTAATTAGAACTCCATGTTGTCATAAAAAACTCAAGAAACTTGCCATTGACTAGGAAATTTCTAGTGCCAAGAAATTATATTCACAGTCGGGCTAACGAAAATTATGACAAAAATTTCAACAAATAACCTATCGGCTAATAACTTGTAAAAAGATATTTCTTAATAAATATGAATAAAATAATACTTAAGTATAGAAAAATAAATGTACAATAAAATATCTCTTAACTAGAAAAAATATTTCTTCAAGTAAATTAAAATAAAGAATAAAATCTAAATAAAATAGAATAATTTTTCAATAATATTAAAATAAAAGAAAATAAATCTTAAATAATTATAATAACTCAATATTGATATATCACTAATTTACTTAATAGTTATTTATTAACATAAATAGTCATTTTACAATAATTAATTTTATTGAGTTATGAAACTCTTTAATATGACTAAACATTTTATTTTTTATTTACTTATTTTACTTTTAAAAAGTGTTATTTACCAAAGACATACATTTTTTATAAAGATTTATTAAACTCTTTAATGTGACTAAATACTTTATTTATTTTTTATTTTTATCATTTAAATTTTTTAATAGTTTTTGTTAATAAGTTCATGCTATTACACTCCACTTCTTACTATTGTATATTACCCATCTAATGTAATAATTCTTCAATAAGCAAAATAAATTTTAAGTAAATTTAAATGTTTCTTGAGATAGAAATAGATCAAATAATGTAAACAAAATAAAATAGTTCTTAAATAGCTATAAGATAAAATAAAGTAATTGTTTTGTACTGGGGATTGCTTGCATTTGTAGTAATATAATAATCATATTTTTTGGTTAGTTTATAGATGAGTTATGGCATAACTAATTCAAAAGTAGATTGAGTATATTTTGAGATCAATAGATTCTTGCAAGCCAAATGTAGCACAATTTTATTGGTTCAATGAATATTATAATTGTTAAGAATGACATTAGCTTCAAGTTTGATTCATACTAGACATAATTATGAATAGTATAGTTGAAGTTGACTTTTTTTATACTATACTACATGAATGTTGTATATAGTGGTTTGTCTTCATTGTATTATAATAGAATTACTTATTGTCTTGTTGATAGATATTATAATTGTTAGGGTTGAACTTGACTCATTCATGTTAGGAAAAAATATGATTACCATATAGTTCAATTTGAGCATTTTTCTTATTAGATAAGTTATGAAAAGAGTCTTAGTTCCTTACAAAAGAAATTTGGGTTTTAAATAGGGTCCCAAACTTTTACAAAGCTACATACTAAACACCATTGAACCCTAAGCACAACAACAACAAGGCTTCACATAAGCACAACAATAACAAGGCTTCACAAAACTAACAAAAATAAGGCCAAACACATTTTACAAAGTTGACGAGCAACAACCATTTGACAACAAAACTAGATAATAGCTAACAAATATTTATTTAATATTGATGAGTAAACAATCTATTTGTAAAATGTCTTTGTGAGATGAGAGAAAAAAAACAGTACAATTAAAAATAAAACATTAATAATTACTATTCTATGAAATCATGAATAACAACTCCATTTAAAAATAAAATATTACTAAAATACTATTCTATGAAGTCATGGATGACATATTCTCATTCTTTATTAAACAATTTATTTGTAAAATGTCTTTATGAGATGAGAGAAAAAAAACAGTACAATTTAAAATAAAACATTAATAATTACTATTCTATGAAATCATAAATAACAACTCCATTTAAAAATAAAATATTACTAAAATACTATTCTATGAAGTCATGGATGACATTCTCATTCTTTATCGTCCATTATATCCTTGTAAAATGTCACCGCTTCAGTAATAAAATCCATAAATATTTTAAAAAAACTTAAACACATCTAAATGTCGTACCAACCTGAGTTACAACACGGCAAAGGATAAAAAGTCTCAAAAACTGTGCTCGTGAATGTTGTCAAGTAAAATCTCTTATTTAATCAAGAAAAAGGTGAAGCTAGTGAGAAAAAGTAAACTCCTATCGATTCAACTCTGTTCTGGGCAAGCGATTAAAATGGTAATAAGAACAGTTCAAACGGGCCTTCTGGGTGAGCTCGCTCAGTCTTGGTTGTACTTTTGATAAGATAGTGGGTTAAATTTTTTATTTAGATAAGATCGTGGGTTCAATTTTTTATTTAAATGTTATGTGTGATGTAGGGGCGAGATTACAGGATACGTAAATGCTGCATCACTGAACTAACCTGCCGATTCTCTCGGTAAAACCAAGAATTCAACCAACCTACTATTCGTCTCGCTAAAAACAATAACGAACAGTCCAAGCGGTTTATTAAAGAGCAAAGCGTGCCCTGGCCACAGGATAGGCGATAAGTTATGGCGTTCGAAGGAACTACCTTTATCGTTCTTGCTGTAGCACTGGCTTCACTTTGGCTAATTGCAAACTCTCTCAGACGTAGAATTAATAATAAGGCAAAGGGAAAGCCACCGCAGCCTCCATCGTGGCCAATATTTGGCCATCTTCCTCTCCTATGTAGAAGCAAACAGCCCATTCACAGATTTCTATCCTCTCTTTCAGAGCGCTATGGCCCCATCATGCATCTCCAACTTGGCTTCCGCCCAGTTTTGGTTATCGCCTCTTCAGACGTCGCAAAAGAATGCTTTACAACAAATGATAAAGCCTTTGCTTCGCGCCCACTTCTGTCTGCTGCAGATCATATTGGGTATAACTTCAAAATATTAACCTTCGCTCCTTATGGCTCCTACTGGCGAAACATCAGAAAAATTTGCAGGCTACAGCTCTTTACTGCAGACAGAATCGAATCCTTCAGGCACGTCCGCACAGAGGAAATTTCCGCTCTCATTCGTTCGCTGTTCCAGAGTTGTCAGCGAGAGACCAATCCAGTGAACATCAAGTCGAGGCTCTCAGATCTCACATTTAATATCATGGTGCAAATGGTTGCCAGCAAGAGATTCTCAACAGATCTCTGTTCGGAGGATTTCAAAGAAGCGCAGCACTTCAAGGAGTTGATAGAAGAAACTCTCTTGCTAGTTAGATCAATTGATATCGGCTACTACCTGCCTTTTCTCAAGTGGATCGATCCGCATGGAACAGTGCTTGCCATGAAGAATCTACACAAGAAGAGAGACGTGTTTATGAAGAAATTGCTCCACGATCACCGAGAGAAGAGAGGGGTGCATGTTCGAGACTTGATAGATGTTCTCATCTCTGCAGTAGACAACCATGAAATTCAGTCTGACAGTAACGATGATGTGGTGAAAGCCACAGCCATAGTATGTTTTTGTATCGCTTTTTCACACATAATTTGGAATGTTTTGCAGGATCTTACTCATCATAGTTTAAATTGAATAGTAGTTGTCTTGTGGTCAAGGAATAGATGGTTTAAGTGGAGACTGTGTCTATAAAGTCAATATACGGCACTAATTATTGGAAGTCTCTAAACAAACAGTCAAATGCCTTAACCCGTAGCAGATGAGTTGCGGTCATGGCACTGGCTGTTGGAGTGGAAACCCCATCTCTACATCAACAGCCGATGCCTCGAACACAACACACCCAAAAGAGTTGATTACAGTACGCAAGATTTCTAAGCTCTTACTTGAGAGATTTGTCTTTGGGTTTTGCAGACCATGATAAATGCAGGTACTGAAACATCTTCTGTGACAATCGAGTGGGCACTGTCAGCTTTGATGAATAACCCCAACATTTTGGGCAAAGCCCATAAAGAACTCGACACACATGTCGGACGGGACCGATTAATGGAGGAATCAGATATCCACAAGCTGAAATATTTGCAGGCAATTGTGAAAGAAACTCTCCGGCTTTTTCCAGCGGCACCTCTTTTGCTCCCTCACGAATCTAGCGAGGCCTGCAGTGTAGGGGGATATCTTGTTCCCGCAGGAACTCAACTCTTGGTGAATGTTTGGGCAATTCAAAGGGACGCGGCCGTGTGGGAGCGCCCTACGGAATTTGATCCTGAACGTTTTCTCAACATGGGCAAAGAGATTGATGTGAAAGGGCAGGACTTTGAATTGATTCCGTTTGGTTCAGGTAGAAGAATGTGCCCTGGCATGCCTTTGGCATTGATTGTAGTCACCCATACATTGGGGCGTCTGCTTCAGAGCTTCGAGTGGTTTGCTCCAGAGGGCAGTGTAATTGACATGACAGAGGGGCTTGGACTCACAATACCCAAATCAACTCCATTGGAGGCCATCATTAAACCTCGCCTTCCCCTCCATCTCTACTGATACCGTCTGCTTACTACATGGAACAAAGAGCATTAGCCTCTGACCACATTGTGGGTCCGAAATGATTTAATATACTAGGAATTACTCGTAAGGTGCAAAGTCTTCGCTTCCTTTATTGTAACTCCTGTCATATAGACAATCTTCCACTTTTTTTTTTGTACAGCAATGTTAATGTTCTTGATGTCTCAGAATTTACGACTGGCCAAATTTCATGGTCATGTGATGAGATCAAAAGTTCAATTTTTCATGATTATCTTCGAGTGATCAAGGGGAAGCCTTTCAATTGAATAAACATCGAAATATCTTAAAAGAAGATGATTGCAATAGGTTATGTACATGGGTGGCTTGATAGGAACATTAAGTCATGCCTTTTGAGATGGTATTTTTCTTTTTAATTACCGTCTTGTAAATGCTTAGGTTTATGATTTGGGTCTTTTGAATTCTCTTCTTTTAAAAGTTTAGTTGCTTAATTCATTATATTATCGTTTGTTTTAATATAAAATATTAATTATATAAAATAAAAGTATTTAAAGTGATTGGTCAATATTAAAATTTGATTTTTAAATTATGTCTATTTCATATTTTTAAAAATATATAAGTAATAAAATAAAGCCAAATCAAATATAACAATAGAAGATCAATAACACAATTTCTAACACACATTCCAATCTTTGCAGTACTTAATTATTAATCTTTTTAAATAGTTCAATATATCAAGACTAAACTCCTCAAGGTGACTATATCCATCAACATCAATTTCTACTTGATCAAAGTTACCCAAACACTTTCCAACCATTGACAAGCTTTTAAGTAGAGGCAATTGAGCTCCCCACACCCTTTAAAGGTAATCCTTTCCAAACAAATTGCAAACCAAAATTTGAGTTATTACTCAAGCTCTGGACAATTCCAAATAGTTACTGATTAAAGCTTTAATAAATCACATGTCCTTGATACTATTTTAAAATTTTACAATCATTCAACTAGAAATTGTCTAGTGTGATTGACTCAAGTGTTATACTCTTCAAACAACTAAGACCCACTAGACACAATTCAAATTTTGGGTCTTCTTTACTACTAGTAATGAAATATATTACGCAATTCTTCCATTTGTCACGAATCTTCTTATTGCTTTGATACCAAATTGATGCAATGGGTTTGTTCCTTACGTTCAAAAATGAAACATTCGCAATCTTCACAAAACATAATAAATAGAAATTGAAGGCATCCATGATATAAAAAATAGAAAAATATGAAGAACACCTTTTTAGTTACACTATGTAGGTCTTAAGATCAATTTTCTCCATCGAGATTGACTTGGCCACTAGTCATTTTAGACACAATTTGTTTCCTCGAGAGGTTATAAGCGATGCTCAGCCTATCAAAGAGCTAAGCTTGGAGTCACTAGGCTAACCTGTTGATTCCTTTCAGTGAAAAGATATACATTCTTAGTTACACCATTTCAAAAAAACACTTAACAATAACATACATTTATAGATAAGAATCTTACATGTGTCCCCTCATGCTTTACTAAAAAAAATTAAATTACTCCCCAATCTATCCCTCATAATATATTGCACTAATCATTACATATCTTCTAGTTAAAATCCTTTCCTCACTCACAAGGTAGCATGTCCTAACTTAATTCTAACTCTCCATTTTTAACATGCATGTAACTATTGTTCCCTCAAAATGCTAAGCTATTACAAACCAATTTAAATTTAGAAAATATAGTTTTTTCTGCTCAAGGAATCAATTTGTATCATCATGGCTTGCATTAACCTATCCAATTTATCTTTAGTTGTAAGAGGTTTTCTTAAGACAACCCTTTGAACCTCATAGACAGCTACATGAGCATCCTATCTTGCCATTAACTAATACAACTAAACAAACTTGAGCATCCTATCTTGCCATTAACTAGTACAACTAAACAAACTTTAGCATTATGAATATTACTTTCAAATTCGCAAGGTCGAATCCTTCAAAATCTACCTACATTTGACCTCCCTAATCCAAGATGGAAGTTTTGTAACACAAAATAGACAACCATCCAATGACAAAATAAGTGGGTAATTGTTAGATGTTATTGCAATTATCCTTTACATGTAGCCCCATGATTGGTGCAATAGTAATGCATGCCACACAAAATTGGCAATGCACACCATAGCTTACAACATATGCTATAGGACATTGAACATTAGAAAAGACTAGATTTAAGATTTGTAGATTTTTTTTCAATCTTTGCAAAAGTATTTTAATTTCTTTCTCCATCCAAATAAAATGCTAAAAAAATTAGAAAATTGTTTTAATTTTTACCTAGCCTAATCTATGGTATTGAAAGATTTTCCTTTCATTTTATAAATTTATAAAATTATCTAATTAAATTCTTTGAACAAATAAAAAATTCTAAAAAAAATATAAAACAATTTTAATAAATAAGGAAGTATTAAGACTGAAAATATTTTTGGTTGCACAGTTTCCATGAAGACTAATATGCAATTCGATCGGCCAAAAAACATAAACCACACGATATACATAGGGACTAAAAAGACAAAACACTGAAGTGTTGAAAATAATTACAACACGGCAAAGCTAAAAATAACTCAAAAACTGTGAGTATATTACAAACTGTGATTTTGTCATCCAAATCTTCTATCTAATCCATAAAAACATGGGAGCTAGTCACCATGTAAAAATAACCAATTTTATTCTAACAAAGACATATAACTCAACAATAACTGTCTTTCTATTCTCGCCAAGCGATACGAAGGGGAATAAAATGAGTTATGGCGTTCCAAGAAACTTCCTTTATCGTTCTTGTTGTAGCACTGGCCATTTATGTTCTTGAATCATTTTCTGTAACATAATTCAGAATGTTTGTGAAATCTTCTTTATCATAGTTTGTATTAAATATTATGTTCTTGAATCACTTTCTATAAGATAATTTAGAAACAGTGAAATTCCTTCACCAATAGCAGATGACTTGCGGTCAAGGGACTAACTGTTTGAGTGGAAACCCCATCTCTGCATTACCAGTTGATGCCTCAATCACAACACAACTAAACATGTTGATCACAATAAACATTCCTTTTAAGCTTACTCTTACAACATTTGTGTTCTTGTTTTGCAGACCATTATAATAGTGGATACTGAAACATCAACTGTGACCATCGAATGGGCACTACCAGCTCTGATACACATGTTGGATAAGACCGATTAATGGAGGAATCAGATACTCACAAGCTGAAATATTTGCAAGCAATTTAGAAAGAAATTTTGAGGCTCCATCTAGGGGTACTACCTCTTCTGGTTCCTCATGAATCCAACGAGGCCTGCAATGTTGGAGGATATCATGTTCTCACAGGAACACAACTGTTAGTCAATGTGTGGGCAATGCACCACGATGTCGTCATGTGGGACTGCCCAACTGAAGAAAGTATGATCTTGGAAGAAAGGATAATGAAAAGAGTAGGAAGTTTATTGCTTTCATTTTAGCTTTAACTTTTTTCTTTAATGTATAATAAAACTGTAATTCCGTGTGCAGTAATTCTTAGGTTTACCTTTGTTTTTTAAGCCTTTCCTAGCTTTATTTTTTCCTCCAGCCTATCACAGGAGTTTTTTTTTTGGATTGTTGTCTTAAATCAATTTATATAGAGATTATTGTAACATATTTATATCTAGTTGAATACAATTATAGTTTATTATTTTTTTAGTTTGTTATTTAGTTCTTTGAGACTATTGTTCAATTCTTTTAGTGTAGTATTAAGAGCTATTTTATAAATTTTATTCTCCAAGTGGTATCAAAGTAGGTTGCAAAAGTATTTTTTTGTGTGCAAGCAATAGGGTAACAGTTCTCTCCAAAGAATATCAGAATGGAAAAAGGTGGCAATTTTCCATTCTAAATTTCATTATTTATCAAAGACAACTATGAATACTATAGTATAAAGATGAATTCCATACTATTATCCCAATATCTCTCAGAATTAGTAGAAGTGGGATACAGAGAACCTGCAGATTATATTGCTTTGAATGTATTTTAATAGCAAATAAATGAACTCAATTGAAAGAAGACAAGATAAAGGGCAATCGAGCTTTATTTTTCATCCAGTCTACACTGGATATGTCAATTTTCACTGGTATAGCTAATATGTCAAAGATAAAGGTTGCATGGGATGCTCTACAAACTACATACCAAGGATCTGAAAAAGTAATATTGGTAAGACTTCAAACCCTTCAAAGAGATTTTGAAAATCTAAGGATGAAAGAAGCTAAACCTATTCAAGAATTTATTACTAGGATTCAAAGCATTGTGAATAATCTTAAAATTCAAGGGGAAAGTGTCACAAAGCAAAAATTTGTAGAAACGACTTTGAGATCCCTTCCTCCAAAATTTGATCTAGTTGTCATAGCCATTAAAGAAATTAAAGATCTAACTACATTCAAAGTTGTAGAGTTGATAGGTTCTTTGCAATCTCATGAGGAGTGTGTGCAACGTTCTACAAAGAACCTATTGCAAGTCTTCCTATCTATTGTAAGAATTGAAGAAAATTCTACAACTCTTATATCTTAGACAAATAAATCTCAAGGAAAGACTTATTTTGGTAACAAAGGATGAGGTAGAGGAAGAGAAAGAGGAAATAATGGAGGAAGAGGAAGAAGTTTTTTGGATCGTAGAAGCATCTAGTGCTGGTATTGTGAAAGGTATGGACACAACATGAATCTTAATGTACAAAGAAAAAATATGATTTGAATAAGTCAAGAGCCAACTATACTGAAGATTCTTTTGAAGATGCAAAGAATTCCATAGTCTTTACATGAAATTTGGAAAAAGAAAATCACAAATATGTGTGGTTCTTAAATAGTGAATGCTCAAATCATATGACAGGTAAATCTAATCTCTTTGTCAATTTAGATAAATATGTGAGAAGTCAAGTAAAATTTGGTGATGATAAATATGTTGAAGTAATGGGAAAAGGTACCCTTGTAGTGAAAACTAAGCAAGGAGAAACTATTTTTATTCATGACACTTTTCATGTTCCCAAATTACAACATAATCTTCTAAGTATTGGGCAGCTAGTAGCAAAAAATTATAAGGTTTTGTTTGAAGATAACTACTGCAAAATATTTGATAAAAATAGCTAACTATCATCTTGTAGCAAAGCCTTGTATCAAAAAGAATATATTATTTCCTCTCACATTGGTTGGTTTACTAAGATGCATGCCCTCAAAGAAACCAAAGATGATTCATGGTTATGACACCAACATTATGGTCATTTGAATTTTAAAGGATTAAGTTTGCTTCATATAAAGAACATGGTGAGAGGACTTCCTATAGTTCAGGAAATAGACGTTTGTTTAGGGTGTGCACTTGGAAAGCAACATTGAGACAATTTTTTGGTGAATAAATCATTGAGGGAAAACTCTCCTCTAGAGCTTGTGCATGCAAATATTTGTGGTGACATACAAGAGGAATCATTGGATAAGAATTTTATTTTTGACTTTTATTGATGATTTCTCTTACCACACATGGGATTATTATCTTAAGTAGAAATCTGAGACATTTGAATTCTTTAAGCACTTTAAGGGTATGTGCAGGATCATGATGGGCCAAAAAGTAGCGATATGATGGGTATGTGTAGGGTATGTGGCTGATGACTCTTTTTTTACCCAAAATTGATGAAACGAAAAGGGTTTTTAAAGGAGATTCTCAACTTTCCACCAATATAAATTATGCTTTACTTTGAATTTAATAAATAATTATTATTCATTTTCTATTTGAATTATGACTAAAGTCCTGATTGATAGGTTGATTGAAAAATATCTATAGCTTTCAAACGGTATCACATTTTTTGAATCCAAACATGCATCACATTCTATGCTTCGCATACTATAGGATTAAAAAAATTGAATTTCATGAGTTTTTGACCAAGTTAAGGTGGTCAGGACATATGAGTTTTTATATTCTTAAAAATTGTAATTAAAAATTCATCTTTAATTATTTTGGGAAAAAAATTACAAAAAATATGCATCACATCAAGACATGATTCCTCTACTTATATCTAAAATCTTATAAAAAAATATTATCATTTTATTGTGGTTATGATGGTCGATAAACACCTTATTTTTTCCTTGAAATTTAAGTACTACTACATTAAAATTTAAATTTTAGCAAATAGATTTTTTAAAAATAAGCCTAGTAGTTTAGAAACTACATTCAATTTGCTACAAATTCTATTCTTACATATTTTTGAAATAATATAGATAACTTATTCATATTTTTACGTCAAGTTGGCTAACTCTGATTTTTCTAAATGTTTTGCCACTTAAGGGCCTATTTTTTCCATGATGATCCTGCACATACCCTTAAGGCTATGGAAAAGAAATAAAGTGAGTATTCTCTCAAAATACTCAGAATAAATAGAGGGTGATAATTTACATCCAAAGATTTCTTTGATTTTTGTAACACTCATGGCATCAAGAGGCAAATTACTATAGCTTATACCCCCAAAAAATGGTATTGTAGAAAGGATGTCACATGCCTTTGTGTTTGGAACACATCATTCTAAGGTGGGGATCTCACACTGCTTTAATTTTTGAAAAATACATTTGGTAGCCAACGAATCTTTTATTGAAAATCTTTTCAAAATATTTTTTGAAAAATCACATTCCTCAACAAGGGCCCCTAGTAGAATACTTTTCCTTCATCATGGGTTCGTAAAGAAAGAATTTGAAAAATTCTCCTTTAAGGAGGGAGCATCTTCTCCTACGAGTGAAGTTTTGACTTTCCCCTTGCAAGGGGCTTTCTTCCTTTTGAATTCCTTGATGAAGTGAACTCTTTTAAAAGGATTCCTTGATGTTGAATTGATTTACGAAATAGTGTTGCACTTTCAAATAGTGTTTCCATTGAGTGCAACTTGATATTCAATGATTTATAAGCTCCCAAGAGACCTAAATCTGCAAACACAGAAGAAAGGAAGAAGAAATATTGAATGTTAGGGCATGGGGGTTTTCCTTGGTCAAACCCCGTTTAGGTAATTAAACCAAAATGATGAAAGAATAGAATGAAACATGTAATAATGGAATAGCTTAACTTGCCATGATGTTAGATCTTGAAAGTCTACAACAAAACATGTAGAATCTACCCTTGAATGTCTTATGAAGCTAATTAATGACTTGCAATGTGAAAGCCCTAACTTGCTTAACTTGAGATAGAAGAATGGTGAATGAATAATGAAGAATGTATGTGTGTGAGATAAAGGATCAAGAGATAAGAGATATGAAATGAGGAGAAAAAAACTTATTTATACAGTCTTGTGCCTTAGTAACCCGTTGATACCTCATCACAAACTGACATAAAGAGATTTTCAATAAAAACCCGAAAGGAAATTAAAACTATTTTGAATTTGGAACCAAGAGGGACTCATTCGCTACCCATGGCGAATGGGTCCCACCTTGGACCTAAAAATGGGTATCAAGAATTAAGTTATATTTAATGTTGTTTGTCGGGCTTACATTAAAAAATACACTTAATTAAGACATATGAGGGCATAAAGGGGTCAAATAAAGCATAAGAAAGGTGTAAATAGTGAAATTATGCCTAGAAAAGCATGAAATCTTGTTACAAGACTTTACAACACTTCAAAATAGGACTTGATGATGAATAAAAAGGTGATTTTTAGGTAAATTGCAATGAATAGAGTCTAGAAGAATGTAGAAATGTTTTAGAACACTTCACAACACCTTCACAAGACATCACTAAAAGCATTTTATTTAGTTTGCAAAGGTCCAAGACTCAGTGTGGATGCATAAAATGCCTCACAACACCTAAATCAAGGCCTCATTATGTCCAATTAATCTCATGTCAAGATAAGGGTACCTTTTTCTATGACACAACCTTATCAGAAATTCAAACAATATAGCCTTTTCAACAGTACCTTGTCAAAAATGAAATAATATAACCTAAGCTAGAGAACAACAATCAACAATGCCTTATGGAAATCAACATAAATTGTATAACGTTAACTATTTTATTGTGTTGCAACCATAGGCACAAAACGAAAGCCACAAATCAAACAATATTGGTTTCAACAGCGACCCAGATGGAAAAACCTACAAAACACAAAAATTCACAGTAACAAACCTATGCAAAAATACAGTCTTTTCTCAATAGCACCTTATCGAAAATTGAAACAATATATCCATCTCAACAACACCTTATTGAAAATGAAATAATATAGCCTAAGCTAGAGAACAACAATCAACAATGCCTTATGTAAATCAACATAAATTGTATGACGTTAACTATTTTATTCCGTTGCAACCATAGCCACCAAATAGAAGCCATAAATCTAACAATATTGGTTTCAATAGCGACCCAGATGGAAAAACCCACAAAACATAGAAATTCACAGTAAAAAAGCTTTACAAAAATACAGCCTTTCTCAGCAACACCTTATCAAAAATTGAAACAATATAGCCTTCTCAACAATACCTTATCGAAAATGAAACAATATAGCCTAAGCTAGAGAACAACAATCAATCAATAAAAAAACAAATTTCAACTTGCAGTTTGAAAGACCTTCCCATTGACAATGATTGTAACTTTGTAAAGTGATAAATTTAGCATATTTTTTTACTACAAACAATTTTAATCACTTTTGAAAAACAACAATCAACAATGCCTTACGGAAATCAACATAAACTATATAACGTTAAATATTTAATTGTGTTACGCTAACTATTTTATTGTGTTGCAACCATAGCCACAAAATGGAAGCCATAAATCAAACAATATTGGTTTCAACAGTGCACCTTATCAAAATGGAAACAATATAGCCTAAGGTAGAGAGAAACAATCAACAATGCCCTATGGAAATCAACGTAAACTATATAGCATTAACCATTGTATTCCGTTGCAACCATAACCACAAAATGGAAGCCATAAATCAAACAATATTGGTTTTAATAAACAATATAGTCTTTTCTCAACAACACCTTATCAGAAATCGAAACAATATACCTTTTCAATAGTACTTTATCAAAAATGAAGCAATATATCCTAAGCTAGAGAATAACAATCAACAATGCCATATGTAAATCAACATAAACTGTATAAGGTTAACTATTTGATTATGTTGTCTTTTCTCAATAGCACCCTATCAAAAATTCAAACAATATAGCCTTTTCAACAACACCTTATCGAAAATGAAACAATATAGCCTAAGCTAGAGAACAACAATCAACAATTCCTTATGGAAATTAACATAAACTATATAATGTTAACTATTTTATTGTGTTGCAACCATGGCCAGAAAACAAAAGCCATAAATCAAACAATATTATTTTCAATAGGGACCCAGGTGGAAAAACCCACAAAACAAAAAAAATCACAGTAACAAATCTATGCAAAAATACAATCTTTTCTCAACAACACCTTATCAAAAATTGAAACAACATAGCCTTCTCAAAAACACCTTATTGAAAATGAAACAATATAGCCTAAGCTAGAGAAAAACAATCAATCAATAAAAAAAAAAATCTACTTGCAATTTGAAACACCTTCACATTGACAATGATTATAGCTTTCTAAAGTGATAAATTTAGCATATTTTTTTACTAGAAAAAATTTTAATCAATTTTGAAAAACAACAATCAACAATGCCTTATGGAAATCAACATAAACTGTATAACATTAACTATTTAATTGTGTTCCAACCATAGCCACAAAACGAACAAACAATATTGGTTTCAACAGTGTCCCAGATGGAAAAACCCACAAAACACAAAAACTCACAGTAACAAACGTATGCAAAAATACAGTCTTTTGTCAACAGTACCTTATTGAGAATTGAAACAATATAGCCATTTCAACAACACTTTATTGAAAATGGAACAATATAGCCTAAGCTAGAGAACAATAATAAAAAATGGCTTATGGAAATCAACATAAAATCTATAACATTAACTATTTTATTGTGTTGCAACCATAGCTAGAAAATGGAAGCCATAAATCAAACAATATTGGTTTCAATAGTGACCCAAATGGGAAAACCCACAAAACACAAAAATTCCCAGTAACAAACTTGTAGACATGCAAAATTGGCATAATGCATTTGATTAGGTCATATTCATCCATTAAACAAATAAATCAAGTTTATTTGGTCAATCTCCTAAAGTCATCAACTTAAATTGAATAAATCAAACTTGATCCTATCATCATCCTTTTAATTAAATAAATCCAACCTTTATTTAATTAAGTCTGAAATCACCTTCCATCCCTTTTGATTTAAATAAATCAAAATATTCAAGCCAAATGGGTCAAGTCATCTTATCATTATCTAAGCTAATCTAATCCTGATTAAATCTAATCTAACCACCCATCACATCCTCTAGCTTTTCCCACTTGCACAAATAAATCAATTTATTGATTTATTAAAATCCTTATTTTCCATCAACTTGGCATAAAAATAGAATATTCCTTCAAATTTGAATTCAAAAGCAAGTGGACATGTACATCCAACAAAGCATTTATGAGCTCTTACATGGCTCTTACATGTCTCTCGCACAAGTCA
This sequence comes from Sequoia sempervirens, assembly GCA_007258455.2. Lineage (NCBI taxonomy): Eukaryota > Viridiplantae > Streptophyta > Pinopsida > Cupressales > Cupressaceae > Sequoia > Sequoia sempervirens. The sequence goes on from VDFB02144866.1 coordinate 197,004, forward strand.
AATTCAACATTTATTTCACAAATTCAAATTTGAAATCTCCCTCTCTTTGGCACATTGACCAAAATGTGATCACTCCTCAACCACTCACAAGTTGACAAGTGGCCTCATCTCATTGGTCCAATCTTTGTCCCACATTCATCCATTTGGCTATTTCTCTCATCAAAATAATCTATAAATGGAAGGCTTCATTCATCATCAAATCCTCCACAACTCCAGAATCTCAAGCACAAAGGCACCATTGTCATTTGAATCCATATCATCTTAGCATTCCATATCATTCTTCATATCATATTCATAGCATTTTCATCATGGAGCTTAGCAAAGGATTCATAAAGGGCTATTTTCCACAATAGCACCAATCCACTATGAGATAAAGTTGGATCATGTTTTTTATATGCTTTGTTTAGTTTCCATTGTTTCATTTTATTGCATGATTAACATGTTTCATTATTTCATAGGGATGTTAATAATTTGCTTTGTTTTAAATGCTAATCATGCTAATGTGAGTTAGTTTTAGCCATTTGTAGATTTTCACCATCCACATTATGGCGCTAGAAGGAGGGCACATTGAATTTGCTTCATGGAATAGTCTACAATGTTAAAATTGCGTTTAAAATGAGGAAATCTGTAATACTTTTGTTTCCTTATTTTGCAAGTAAAAGTAAAGCTCTGTGCTAGGAACTACTGTGTTTAAGATTTCTGCTTCTGGTTCTTGATTTATGATTTAGGTGCATTTAAAAAGGATACCTTACGCTTAAAACATATGCATATCAACTATATTCTTTATGTCATTTGGGAATAAGTCTAGTTTGGGGGATTTGGACTATACAACGCATGGGAAAAGGTAGATTTCATCAAGCATATTCATACTTTTTCCTTCAGTATCTTTTCTTTTGTTTTGATGGCCATGATAGCATTCTAGATGTGTGCAACCCTGTGTGTACGTTAAAGTTATATGTAATATTTAATCTAATTGTATTATGATGCTATCCATTCTCAATTCTTCAAATCACCATGGTTGCAGTAGCTTAAAATCCTTTGTCTGTTGTTTTGTAAAATACCTGCCAATGATATTTGCTTAAGGTTTTTAACACATCTTAACAAGATTTTTAGGCATTCTTTCAAACATCTCTTTGCGCGCCCTTTCTGTGCTTTTAGCTAACCACCTACCATTTTCATTTAATGATATCTATGGCGTGGCTTTTAACAAACTCATTTTGGCATAGGTAATTTCAATGCAACCAGAGACCTCTTTTTTTTCTGCACATATCCCACTATCCAGGCATCCCATGAATGATATATTTTTGAAGCACGTTACTGGCCTTACACCTGCTATTAGCTTTTACTTCAAAATCTCTCCCAATACTATTTATTGCGCTAACTTACTACTTGCCAGATGCATTTTCTTGAAAGCCTTTTATTCGCTGCTTGGCATAAGCAGTAAGAACTATAGTAAAAGGTTGTGCAGTCAGGCTTCACATCTGCCAATAACTTCTGCTTGAAGGTTTCTAAAGCTTTTTCCAGAAAACCATTCCATGCATATCTTACATTGATGGCATTCCATGAGACCACATTTGTATGAGGCATTTTACAATGCTGTGTTTTGTCTACATTTTGTGCATCAGACCCTTCAGTCCTTTATGAGCTCATTCCTCAAAATTAATGCTAACAAATATTAATCATTCCTAAATCCTACAGAAGCTTCATTTTGTCTTCACTTATCATATTAAGTTGAGGTCAGAATTGGCCTTAGTGGCTGCGTGGATACCAAATTTGTGCCAGGGACCGTTTAATTCAAATTATGTCTTTCAATCGTAGTTGATCTGATTTTATTCATTGAAGAAGATTAATCATAACTTGCATTTACTTTAGTGCTTATGTCTTAGTCCTACTAGCAGCTGTGCATTGAGTAAAGTACACTCCTGAGAGGAAATATTAATGGAGCTATAAGACGTATTATTCAAATCACTGTATTTATAAAGAAAGGATTTCTACTTTTAGTAAAGATTAAATATTTACATCGATTTACTATTAGTATGATTTTCTAACATGCTTGGAGTTTTCTCTTTCATTAAACCAAGGGAAGAAACACCGAGCTTCTTGTTTTCTTGTTTTAGTGCTAGGAATTGTTTTGCCACCAACCAATGCTACACCCCCGAGGGCCTCACCATGGTCTCACTTTATCCAATCGTTTGATTGAGAAGAAAACTATACCAACACAGGATTACAAAGATAGCATTCCACATATCACATTTTCTCTGATGCATAGTACATTTCCCAATTGTTTTATCTAATCGTTTGTCAAAAAAGTTCATGTGCATTGTCTATTATTTTATTATGTTTCACATCCATCTAATAGGGCTATTGTAGCTATAATGGTAGGGTTTACATCTTGCTATGCCTGACATTGATGGCGAGGAGTGTAGCCGCAAATTCAACTGCATTTTCTTGAAAATTTTAAAAATCATTCATTACTGTCATTGAATGTGCCTATTCAATAGATCTTAAAGTCTATTTTGAGACTTATGCCTCATCCTACAAATCATGGTCCTGAAATCATTACTCGCTAGCAAAGAACAGTAGAATTCAACCTCACGCCTACCAAATGCATTAAAGTTTCTTTGTTCGTAGACACTCGTGCCAACCCATGCAATTGCTTGTATACGTTGCAAGAAATATCCATATGCAACAATCTGATCACAATAGAAGCTCATACATGGGAATTTAATTTGATGGATCCAAGTGTAGAACAAGCTATAGTGTTGGGGTTATATTAATTCACTTGAATGAAGACCTATTCCCTTGTCATATCAATTAAATTTCCTATGTACAAATAACACAATTGAATATGAGGTGTTAATTTTTGGATTGTGTGTTGCTTTAATCATGGGTGTCAAAGATATTAAGATCTTTAGTGATTCACAATTAGTGATCAAACAAATAAAAAAATTCTACCAATAAAAACATGACAAATTATTGAAATATAAGGATCTCATAATGACCTTGTGCTACACCCTTAATATTAGTGTACATCGGGTTATGAATAGTTAGCTTGTGGCTATCTTAACTCTTTATTAAGTTATATTATCATTAGTATATTGTTATTTAGTTGTTTAGGTCGGACTAAGACTTATATAGGTGTTTCTAAGTCATCCAAGGTGATATCCTAGGCATAAATAGGTATATATAGGAGGTGGTGAGTCTTATTTCATCATCAAGGGGTCAAGTGTGTTCTCATTAGAGATATTTGGAGGTTTTCCCCCTCGAAGGCCTTGTTATTCTCAATTATTATCAAGTTTTTGTAGAATATTCCATATCACATTCTTCTATTGTGCAAGTTATTTCATAACAAGTGGTATCAAAGCATGATCTTAGCACTCTAGAAGTAAGGTTTTTTCTCAGTTTTGGAGGCGATTTTGGGAAGACCATATCTTTTATATTTTGGTGAATTTTTTTCTAATGTTTAAAGGGTTTTTGAATAACATATTAAAGAAGCTACAATACATATCTCATAAGAATTGGAGAATAATTAAGCAAATTATTGCAGAATTAGGGTTTCTACACAATTTTTTTAGAATCTGCATATCTCCTACATCTTGTTGAATTGGAGCCTACATTTTAATTGGGTTTTTGAAGAAATAATAAAGGAGATTACAATAAAAAAATTGGAGGAATTTGGGTAGAAATAAATGAGTTATTGAAAAATTATTTTTTCACAAATGACAAGGCCTGTAACAAGGGGCAAAAAGAATATTGTCACTCCGAGGAAGACTCCTGATAAGGATGGGGTAACAATAGAGGATATTAATCATAATGAGAAAATAAGTAAGGTTAAGGAAGAAATTTCCTCAATGAATATGGATATGTGTGACCTAAGAGGAGATATATCGGACATACAAAACATGTTAAGCACCTATATGGCTGAACCAAGAAAGGAGTTCTCAAGTGACCAAGGTGAAAATTATAGGTCAGCTAGCATTAACACTAGTTTTAATACTCCTATGGGATCTAGGAATTTATTTCCAAAGGTGGATATGCGCAAGTTCAATTGCAAGGATCCTCTAACATGGATAGACCAAATGGAGAATTTTTTTGAAGTACACCAAATCACAAATGGACAAAAGGTCACGATGGCTTCCCTATACCTAGAACCAAATCAATTCATTTGGTATCATTGAATTTTCACTCATTGAAGGAAAAAGGGGCTCACTGTCTCATGGTCAATTTTTACGGAGGAACTCCAAGCACAATATACTAATAGCGTGACAGACAACTTCTTCAGCTAGCTGGCTAAACTTCAACAAACAAGATCAATTAAGGATTATATTTAACAATTCCAAAATATATCCTTAAGAGTGGATACAATTACAGAGGAAAACTTGAATGATTTATTCTTGGGGGGTCTCAAGGATCACATTCAACATGAGGTATGCATGTTTAACCCTAGCTCCATAAATAAGTTTGTTATCTTAGCATGCAAGGTAGAGGAGAGGTATTTGATTCCTAAGGAGCAAGGGGCTAATGTGACAAGAGAGAAAGGATATTCAACACAACCTACTAGGTTGACTCCACAACAAATTGAGGAGAAAGGAGAAAAAGGGTTGTGTTTCAATTGTGATAGAAAATACAGTCGAGGACATAAATGTGGTGAAAAGAAATTGTTCTATATTGAAGGTCCAAGTGAGGATGAAGAGGAGGAACCCATACTAGAGGATGAAAGCGATTCAAATGAGGAATCACATGATTCTCAACCAATCATTTCTTGTCATGCACTCTCAGGTTTAGGTTCTCCACAAACTCTCAAGGTGGTGGGGTTCTTAAAGAAGCAGAAGGTAATAGTGTTGATCGACTCATGTAGTATTCATAATTTCATCAACAAAAAGTTAGCTACTCGTCTAAATTATTTTATATATCCAGCTCTAGAGTTTCAGGTTTTGATTGCAGATGGTGGTACAGTTAGTTGTTTAGGGATGTTTCATAGCATTAAATTATCCATGGGAGATTATCAACTTGATACCCCAATGTATGTGATATCCATGGGTGCAACAAATATTGTTTTGGGAGTACAATGGCTTACTACATTGAGAACAATTGAGATGAACTTCCAAGAATTATTCATGAGATTTCAATCAGAAGGAAGGGTAGTAGAGCTAAGGGGTTGAAGGAAAAATCCCCACAATTAGTAAGGTCTCATCAAATGAAAAAGTTGCTTAAGAAAGGAGTGGATGGATTTGTGGCCCAGCTATGTTCATTATAAGTCTCTCAATCTAATACTCCTACTTATCCAGATTTGCAAGCTATAATTGATCGTCAGTTAGTTGTTCTTGGAGATATGCCTAAAGGACTTCCTCCTAAGAGGGGTCATGATCATGCCATATAGTTAGTTCTAGGGAGGCAACCACTGAACATCAGGCCTTACATGTATCCACACATACAAAAGAGTGAGATATGAAAAATTGTAGAGGAGATGCTAGAGGCAGGAATTATCAAGCATAACCAAAGTGCTTACTCCTCACCTGTGGTGATGGTATGTAAGAAGGATGATACTTGACACATGTGTCCAGATTATAGAGTGGTCAACATGTACACCATTAAAGATAAGTTTCCTATTCCAGTCATTGATGATTTTCTAGATGAATTGAATGGATCTATGTATTTTACCAAGTTAGATCTTAGATCTAGTTCTCACCAAATTTGGATTAGGAAGGAAGATATTTGTAAGACAACATTTCTAAATCATGAGGGTCATTATGAATTTTTGGTGATGCCATTCGGTCTTACCAATGCACCATATACATTCCAAAGTTTGATGAATTCCATTTTTAAGAAGTTCTTGAGAAATTTTATGTTAGTATTCTTTGATGATATATTGATTTCTAGCAAGACTTGGGAAGAACATTTCCAACATGCGGATTAAGCATTACAAATACTGGAAGATCATCAACTCTATGCTAAGCCATCCAAGTGTGCTTTTTGTCTTAAAGAGGTGGGGTATTTGGGACACATAGTTTCACATGAAGGAGTAAAGGTGGACCCTAACAAAATTAAGGCTATCATGGAATGGCCTATTCCAAAAACCATTAAGAAATTGAGGTGTTTCTTGGGATTGAAAGGGTACTATAGAATTTTTGTGAAGAATTATGGTCGTATACTAGCACCCCTCACCACTCTATTGAAGAAGGATTCTTTTCATTGGAACGAGTCCACTAATACAACATTTGAGAGATTGAAGGAGGCTATGTGTACAAATCAAGTGCTTGCAACTCCTGATTTCACCAAAGAATTCATTTAGGAATGTGATGCTTCTAGAAATGGGATATGAGCAATTCTCATGCAATAAGGTCGACCAATTTCTTTTGAGAGTCATTAATTAAAGGGTAAGAATTAGCTAAAACCTATTTATGAGAAGGAATTCTAGCAATCCTTCATGCAATTAAATAATGGAGGCATTATCTATTGGGTAGACACTTCAAGGTTAAGATAGATCATGATAGCCTAAAATTTTTTTTGGAACAAAGACTATCTTCTGAAGAGAAATAAAAATGGGTCACTAAGATGTTAGGATATGACTTTAAGATTGTATATAAGAAAGGGGAAAAAAAATATTGTAGCAAATGCACTTTTAAGGAAGGATGAGAAAAATGAAGCCTTATTATGTGCCCTTTCAATATTACAAGAAAATTGGGTGGAGGAAGCCAAAGAAAAGTGGAAAAATGATGTTGCAACAAGTAATTACATCGAGCAATTAAAAAGTGAATGTAGTAGTTTAGATAAATTTGTTGGAAGGGAGATACTCTTTGGTATAAAGAGCATTTGTATCTTTGCAAGAATTCCACTCTTAAACACAAGATTCTCACAAAGCTGCATGAGTCTCCAGTTGGTGGTCATTCAAGATTTTTGAAGACATATCATCGAGTCAAGCAAGATTTTTTTTGGGAAGGGCTAAAAGGTGATGTTCAAAAATTTGTGGCTGAATGTTTGGTTTTTCAAAGGAATAAAGGGGAGACAATTAAGACACCAAGTCTCTTGCAACCCTTATCTATTCCTAGCCAAGGTTGGGAAGAGGTATCCATGGACTTCATCATAGGGCTTCCCAAATCTAAAGGTCATAATGTCATCATGGTAGTAGTTGATCGCCTCACTAAATATGCATGTTTCATTGCATTATCACATCCTCTTACAAAAAGTGTAGTGGAAAAATATTTTTTGGAGAATATCCAAAAGCTACATGGTACACCTAAGGTTATTGTTAGTGATCATGATCCTATCTTCTCTAGTCACTTTTGGAAATATTTATTCTCATGTTTGGGTACTCAATTGGCTCATAGCTCTTCATGCCACCCTCAATCAGATGGGAAAACTAAGGTTTTAATAAGTGTTTGGAAGGATATCTACATTGCTTCACTTCAGAGAAATAGTCTCAATGGGTAGATTGGCTACCACTTGTAGAATGGTGGTATAACACTTATTTTCATAGCTCATCAAAAATGTCTCCATTTTTGGCACTTTATGGATATCATCCTCCTTCCATCACAGATCATCAATAAAGGTGTCACCAATATTTCAGGTAGTAGAGGACCACTTGCATAATCAACAACAGGTACTTTCAGGACTCAAGGAGAATTAGCTATGGCACAAAATTGAATGAAACAACAAGCATACCAACATCGTAGTGAAATAAGTTTTGAAGTTGGGGATTGGGTTATCTTGAGATTGCAGCCTTATAAGAAAATCTCACTAAAGAAAAAAAAAAAAGAATAATAAGTTGTCTCCAAGGAATTATGTTCCATACCAAATCATGCAAAAGATTGGTAATGTTGCCTACAAGCTAGATTTGCCACCAACAACAAAGATACATCCAATTTTTCATGCTTCTTGTTTGAAGAAGGTAATTGGGCATAATATTTCAACTCAAACAACACTACCAAAGCTCAATAAAGAAGGAAGAATCATTTTGGAACTAGAGTGCATTCATCAAACATGCACAAAGAAGCTAAGGAATAGAACTCTCACTGAGTTTCTCATCCAATGGAAGAATTTACCAGTTGAAGATGCCACATGGGAGGACGAGGAGTTCATTCAAAGGTATCCAAAACTGATTAGCATTGAGGACAATGCTTCTTTGAAGAAGGGGGGCATGCTACACCCTTAATATTAGTGTACATCGGGTTATGAATAGTTGTCTTGTGGCTATCTTAACTCTTTATTAAGTCATATTATCATTAGTATATTGTTATTTAGTTATTTAGGTCAGCCTAAGACTTATATAGGTGTGTCTAAGTCGGCCTAGGTGATATCCTAGGCATAAATAGGTATATATAGGAGGTTGTGAGTCTTATTTCATCATCAAGTGGTCAAGTGTGTTCTCATTAGAGATATTTGGAGGTATTCCCCCTTGAAGTGGCTTGTTATTCTCAATTATCATCAATTATTTGCAGCATATTTCATATCATATTCTTCTATTGTACAATTCATTTCATAACACCTTGTTGGAAAAGTTTGAATCATTCACCATTGCTAACATCCCATGAAAAGATAATCAACATGTGGATGCAATGGCGAGTGCAACTTCTCTTATATCACCTCAAGATCCTTCAAAGGATGTCATACTTACTGTTCACCCAATTATGAAACCTTTGATCAATGATAAATCAGAAAAAGTGTTAAGAACAACCAAGGAAGACTCATGTGAATGGTATGATATAATATATAACTATTTAAAAGATAGTACCATTCCCAAGCTAACAACAACAAACACCTGAACTCCCTTACAAAAGCTAGCAATCAAATACATAATCCTTGATGTGTTATATAGAAGATCCTTTAATGACATTTTACTTAGGTTTCTTAAGGACTCTAAAATTACTATAGCACTTGAACAAGCCCATGTGGGTGCCTGTGGAGGTCATTTTTCTGGATGAGCATTAGTGTAAAAACTCATTTGTATGGGATACTACTGGAGAAATATGGAAAAAGATTGCTTTGTGTATATTAAGCGATGCCACAAATGTCAAGAACACATCAATTTAATTCATGCTCTTGCTTCTGAGATTCGTTCCCAAATCCCCATTTGGCCATTCTTAGTATGGGGATTGGATCTAATTGGGAAAATCTAACCATCTTCCTTTGCTGAACATACGTTTATCATTATAGCAACAAATTATTTTACAAAATTGGTAGAAGCTCTTCCTCTTCGATCCACAACTGCTGATGTAATATGTTGTTCCATATTGGAACACATTATTGCCTGCTTTGGACTCCCTTCTGCATTAATTTCAAACAATGGGATGCCGTTTAAGAACAATGGCGTGAAGAAGTTCCTAGATACATTTAATATCCAACATCATTTTTCAACACCGTACAACCCACAATCTAATGGCCAAGCTGAAATCACCAATAAGACTCTCAAACAAATCCTAAAGAAAACTATTAAAAAACATCATAAGGATTGGCACACACAATTACAATATTCTCTATGGCCCTATCGAACAGTCATCAGATTATATACGGGAACCACAGCCTATAACCTTATCTATGGTACTGAGGCAATCATTCCCTTGGAGTTAGAAATGGCCACATTAAGGATTTATCTTCAAGGTCTTATCGATGATGACACCTATAAGGAATAAATATTACACTAGGTTGAGACTCTTGATGAACATCACATTACCTTTCTTGAGCATCTCCAAGCCTACACTAAGAAATTACAACATAAACATAATATTCATTTCATCCCTTGAACATTTAATAAGGGTGACTTGGTCTTGTATGAAATCAACGCAATGTTACTTCATACTATGATGAAAAAGGAAAATTTAGCCCTAATCGGTTAGGACCCTACATAATCAAAACAAATTATAGGTATGATGCTTACATATTAATAGAGCCAGATGGTACATTCCTCAAAGACCCTATTAATGTCACGCATCTGCGTTGGTATTATGTCTAATCCCTTTGAATAGTATGAATGATAAAGTAGTGTTGTTCACATTGCTTCATTCTTAACAAACAATTGTGTGTGTGTCTTGATCACTAAAGTGATTATTTAATTTAGTTACTTTAGGTTTCATATTATTCAAGTTCATCTTGTGTGTTATGTTAAGTTAGATCATTATATAGATTATAGTTGCATTTAATTTAACATAACATAATTAAAATGTTGTATATGAGCGAAACTGTAGTAAGTTTTAATTACATCACATAAAATGTGTTAAATCATGAAAACATTAATTAAGTAAATTTAAAAAGGTTATTTAATTAATCACATTGCCACTTAACATTTCACACATAAAGATAAGTAATAAAACATCAAATGCTCATATATATATATATATATATATCAAAGATTTTTGTTCCTGTTATCACTATATACAATCTCACTGAGGTTTATGACTGCTAGATCCCTTGAGATCTGGTACTCTGGTTGGTCTGGTAGTGGTACATCAGGAGATAGTAGTTTGCAATTGTGATCATGATCCATTGAATCTGAGCACGCACTCTAAACCCCATATCTGTCCAAGGGCCTCCCAATGTGCCCCTACTATCTAATCCCTCTTTGCATGTAGCTGAGCTATCTCTGACTCTAGTCTCTCGAACTCTACAAGGGTCTGGGATGATTGTGCCTCTATTGCCACATCGGCTTAGCGGACTTGCCTCCTCAAACTCTCATATGCTACTTGCAATATCATGAATGGTCTGAGTGACTCTGGGTCCTGATCCATAATAGGTGGGGGCACATAGTCTAAGTCTATCACCTCCTTATTGATAGATGTCGACACTATCTCTATAGGTACCTATCAATAGAGATCTCGCTAGTCTCTCACAGCTCCTGCAAGGTAGAAAAAATACACAATCAGTACACATCATGATATATATATATATATATATAGCATAAGCATAAACAAAAAGTACATGAATAAATAAAATATCATCAACTATATCCCTGGCTGATTGAGAAACATCAACCTCATTCTGTCCAGGGGGCATGGAAGATGTGCTAGCTCCTCCATGACCATGGATACTGATGGTTTCTATGGCTACTACTCATGATCTAGTCATAGGAATGGGTGAGGGCTCTCCCCACTCATGTCAATCCTCAGCCACTACCTCATCACCCTCGCTCATGGGTGGCTCCTCCTCCTAATCCTCCTCTCCTCCATCCTATCCAACATAGTCAAGATTTGCATCCTCTTCATACTCCTCATCTATGACATTTGTAAACATGTTTGCAACCTTGTGCCACATCTCTCCTCAGCCTTGTCCTCTATATCATCTCCCTCATCTAGAAATGGTACTACATCTCCTATAGGCTTATCAATAAAAAATATAGGAGCTAGTCATGATACTATCCACCACTCCTTACAATCATTTGTGGCACCAATGTTATCTGTTTTAGAGACTAGCGGCTCATCGTGATCCAAGTACTTAGAGTCTCTCTTGAAAACATTATCTACACTTAATCGTATTATATCACCTGGTCTCCAAGTACTTAGCATTGATCTCCTAAAAAAGAGTCATGCCCTATGTGGTGTCTGGATTTTCCCAAACTACTGCATGACCCAATTGTAGTAGAAAGGACGTAATACATAGTCATGTCAGCCAACCAAAAATTTGTCTAGTTGTAATCTCCTCAACTGCCTCATGGAATCTAGCCACTGAAGTGTAAGTTGATATGGTATCTAGAGGATCTCATCCTCCTCCATTTGGTCAAATATCAGTCTCCAAAAGTGTAAATCTTCATACTGCCACAATCATTATAGAGGACAGCTAAAGGCCGAAGGATACCCCATTGCTATTAGAAATGGGAAGGCGATAATTCTGGTACAAGTGATATGTTGAAGGCACCAAACCTATAAAAGCATACATTGTACCATGTTGTCCATCTCCTGCAAAATGAACTGTCCAAGATCATGGTATAAGTTTGCTAGGATACAATGCCCCCAAGCATATAATGTCATGCGCTCTGCCATCTAGCATATCAAGTGTACTAGTCCTCCCTCTAGGTGTGGTGCACACCCATCTAGGATGAGTACTAGTGCAATTGTGTGCATCATAATCTATCTCACCAGTAGGGCTCATGAATATAGCAGCATCGGAATCTTGATCTATGCCCTCACCCACTTGTCGTGCATTGGCCCATCTAGGAAATACTACATGTCAACCTTCTTCTTGTAAAATGTACAATTTGTGTGGAAGCATACCCACTCTCCTCGAATGGGAACTAAGAGGATGTGATGGATGTCCTCTAGAGTGTTCGTCATCTTGTCAGTAGGAAGGTGGAATGTATAGGTGTCTGAATCCCAGCGCTTGGCTAGAGCCATCAACATCGCATCATGGTACCTCAAGGGGGCATGAGGTATGCCCAATATATCTCTACATCCAAAAAATGCTCTATGTCCTCCACTGAAAATGTGGGGGCTATGTATCTCAGAAAGCTAAGCTACTTACCACCTAGATATTCATGTGAATAGGTGGCTACCTATCAATAAAGCAAAAAAATGCCCTATAAGTAATATAAAATCTTTAATTTCCACATTATTCATCATAAAAGTGTGCTAAAGTCCCTCTAGTGTGCTTACTTAAAGGTCTTGGACAATTTAAACCCCTTTTGGGACAATTTGCAAAGAAATAGGACACTTTGTGAAAAAGTGGGACACTTTGCAAAATTTTCCCCAGGATCCTAAATTAACCTAGTAATGCATAAAAATCATCAAATAATTGCGTAGAAACTAAGTGAAGGTAGCTGAATCGACTCACCTTGTGCTGACGCTTGCCACATCCCACTTGATCTCATAGCACGTCCAGACTCGTAGGCTTGTATTCTCATTTGCTCAACATCTTTCACTATTCTCTCATCACACTCAAGCTACAAGAAGGTAAAATGATAAAGTAATTTACAATTTACTTCACTTTTATCTCTTATGTATGTCTAAAGCTAGGGTTTTCACTATATTAGGGTTAAAATTTTCTTTTTATCCAAATCAACATAATAGGTGCTAGAGAGCTCCGTTTTTTACACTGTTTGTTGTGTTGAAATAGCAATTTCTCTTTTGAAATCCTCACTCATCTATTGTTATGTGGTATGATACTTGGAAATTCCCTAGATATGATTTTACTTATTCGATGTGGCTACATTGCTACCTTGATTCCACCCCCGTACACCAAGCAGAATCAAGGGGGGAATATATCTAACCTCAAATTTTATTTCTAGAAGTTAAATAAGAGGATTTTTGGACAACTAACAAATTCATTTCATAGGATGTGGTTCCTAATGTTGTGGTTTTACAGATAACTACACTGGTGGCTTCATTCTCCCATCTTTTGAATGAGTATCCTTTTATGAAATAAAGTGTATTGTTTAAAGTCCTCTAGCTTGCATATCCATGTAGAGACATATGGGTGCTAAAGTGAGGGCTAAATGTAGCATATCAAATTGTACACTCTTGAAGAAATAGGAAATTTCATGCTTAATTTGGACCTATTTTGGCAACTTTACATTAATTACTCTTTAAAATCACCATTTATAGGCCCCTAAGACCCATTATTTAGGACCTTCAGGCTTATTCCACTCAAAAATCATATAAATCTTGAAAAATAGCACTAAATTCATTTAAAGCCTAAAAACTCACCTCAAAAATCTTAAGTGGGACCCATTCGACACCTTGGTTGAATGATTCCCCTATGGTGGGACCCATTCACCAAGGGTGGCAAATGAGTCCCTTTTGGGGCATTTTTTAAGTTTGAGCGAGGAATTCACCGACTTAATTCAAATTTCCAGTGGATGTCGACCTTTGAGGTCTAAATAATGATCAATTAGGTGTTAATGCCTATAAATATAATTTTTTAGGTTATTTTTCAACACATCTAAGCAATTTTTAAACAAACTCAAGAGTTAAGTATTGAGGATAGTTTTCACAAGAGCATTCATAAGTCCATTTATAGAAAAGCTGGAGCTTTGGGGCAGCATTCAAGTATTTTTCTAGGTCTTCAAGCTCACTTTTATTCTATATCTAAAACTTTCAAGGGTTGATTAGGGATGCTTATGGAGAATCATGAAGAATTCTAGGTTGGGGAGATGCAACTAGCCATCAAACAAAACCTAAGGACTTTTTTTCTAAGTGATTCCATCTTCCATTGTCTCACTATGTTCAGCCTAATGAAGGTTTTCATGTCATTTAGATTCATTTAGGGTGATTTAGGATCTCTTAGAGTGATTCTTACATCATTCAAGTTTCTTTCATGCATCATGTTATTTTATATTCAAATAGGGTTGCATCTTGCCTCAAATTTCCTAGTCTTAGATGCACTTAGGGATAGGGTTTTTTTGCATATTTCATTATCTCTTTCAAGTTTTAAATACAAAACTAGGGGTTTGATTGAGGAAAACCCCCATTATAAATTAAATTATATAATTTTTTATAGGTTTTTTCATAGAATTGGACCCAAGTTTGAATCTAGGAATAAAGTGGAGGTGTTGGAGTACAAATCAGTGATTTCATTTTTTAGAAAAGCGGAAGAGGATGGATTCTCCATTAGTGGTGAATGAGTCCCACTGGGGGTGTTCTTTAGATCAAGTTGCATATTTCAATACCCTTTTTTCTTGAAATAGTTTTCTAGGAAGAAACCCTAATTTGGGTTTGATTTGCCCAAGTTCGTGAATAAGTCCTAGTTGGTCAAAAATTCAACATTTCTAGATTGTCAAAGGTACTTTTAGTTAATCTGCGACTTCTAGTTGCACACCATTTACTGTTATATTCTCTTGTTTAGTTTTGATTGAATTTTCAAAGCATTTTATAGGTCATTTAGGTCTTTTTACATATCACATTTTTTTTTCAAACATCTTGCATTTTCTAAGTATTGCATTAGTAGTTAATCTCTTTTATCAGTTTTCAGCATTTAGGACAATCTCTTTGAAAAATTTTAATCTCTCTTACATTGGAATATCAAGGGTTTGTTCTAAAGTGATCCATTAATATTTTTGTACATGTATCCTTTTAGGTTCAAAACCCTAGAAGGGTGAGAGAGCCCCTACACAAAAATATTTTGTTCAAAAGGACAATCGAGCTCTATTTTTAATCCTATCTACAGCTAAAGGTTGCATGGGAGGCTCTACAAACTACATACCAAGTATCTAACAAAGCAATATTGGTAATACTTCAAACCCTTTGAATAGATTTTGAAAATATAAGGATGAAAGAAGCTAAATCTATTCAAGAATTTATTACTAGGATTCAAAGCATTGTGAATATAATCTTAAATTCAAGGGGAAAGTGTCACAAAACAAAAAATTGTAGAAACAACTTTGAGATCCCTTCCTCCAAAGTTTGATCTAGTGGTCATAGCCATTAAAGAAAGTAAAGATCTAACTACATTCAAAGTTGTAGAGCTGATAGGTTCCTTGCAATCTCATGAGGAGTGTATGCAACATTCTACAAAGAACCTAGTGTAAGTCTTCCTATCTACTATAAGAATTGAAGAAAAGTCTACAACTCCTCTATCTGACACAAATAAATGTCAAGGAAAGACTTCTTTTGGTAATAGAAGATGAGGTAGAGGAAATAATGGAAGAAGAGGAAGATTTTTTTTGGATCATAGAAGCATCTAGTGTTGGTATTCTGAAAGGTATGGACACAACATGAATCTTAATGTAGAAAGAAAAAATACGATTTAAATAATTCAAGAGCCAACTATACTGAAGAGTCTTTTGTAGATGCAAATAATTACACAATATTTACATGCAATTTGGAAAAATAAAATCACAAATATGTGTGGTTCTTAGATAGTGAATGTTCGAATTATATGATAGGTAAATCTAATCTATTTGTCAATTTAGATGAATCTGTGAGAAGTCAAGTAAAATTTGGTGATGATAAAGATGTTGAAGCAATGGGAAAAGGTACCATTGTAGTGAAAACTAAGCAAGGAGAAACTATTTTTATTCATGACACTTTGCATGTGCCCAAATTACAACGTAATATTTTAAGTATTGGGCATCTAGTAGCAAAAAATTGTAAGGTTGTGTTTGAAGATAACTGCTACAAAATATTTGATAAACTAGCTAACCATCATCTTGTAACAAAGGCTTGTATGAAAAATAATAGATTATTTCCTCTCACATTGGTTTTTACTAAGATGCATGCCCTCAAAGTAGCCAAATATGATTCATGGGTATGTGCAAGATCATCATGGAAAAAATAAGCCCTTAAGTGGTGAAAAATTCAGAAAAATCAGATTTAGGCAACTTGACGTAAAAATTTGAATAAGTTATCTATATTATTTCAAAAATATGTAAGAATAGAATCTGTAGAAAATTGAATGTAGTTTCAGAACTACTAGGTTTATGTTTTTTTAAAAAATATTTGGTGACAATATGAAATTTCAATGAAGTAGTACTTAAATTTGAGAGAAAAAAGAAGAAGTAGGTGTCTGTCTAACCACCATAACCACAATAAAATGATAATATTTTTTTATAAGATTTTAGATATAAGTAGAGGACTCACGTCTGAATGTGATGCATATTTTTTTATAATTTTTTTCCAAGTAAGTAATTAATTATGACATTTTCATTTCAACTTTTTAAAAATATAAAAAATTGTATGTCTAACCACCTTAACTTGGTCAAAACTTCATGAAATTCATTATTTTTCAATCCTATAGTATGCAAAGCATAGAATGTGATGCATGTTTTAGATTCAAAAAATGTGATACCGTTTGAAAGCTATAGATGCTTTTCAATCAACCTATCAATAAGGACTTTAGTCGTAATTCAACTAGAAAATAAATAATAATTATTTATTAAATTCAAAGTAAAGCATAATTTATATTGGTGGAATGTTGAGAATCTCCTTTAAAAACCCTTTTCATTTCATCAATTTTGTGTAAAAAAAAATTCATCATCAATATACCCTACACATACCCATTATATTGCCACTTTTTGGCCCATCATAGTCCCGCACATACCCTCATGGTTATGACACCAAAATTATGGTCATTTAAATTTTCAAGGATTAAGTTTGCTTCATAAGAAGAAAATTGTGAGAGGACTTCTTATAGTTTAGGAAAAAGAAGTTTGTTTAGGGTGTGCACTTGGAAAGAAACATTGAGACAAATTTTTGGTGAACAAATCATGGAGGGAAAACTATCCTCTAGAGCTTGTGCATGTAAATATTTGTGGTGACATACAAGAGGAACCATTGGATAAGAATAATTTATTTTTAACTTTTATTGATGATTTATCTTGCCACACATGGGCTTATTTTCTTAAGTAGAAATTTGAGGCATTTGAATGCTTTAAACACTTTAAGGCTATGGAAGAAAAATAAAGTGAGCATTCTCTCAAAATACTTAGAATAGATAGAGGGGGATAATTTACATCCAAGGATTTTTCTTATTTTTGTAACACTCATGGCATCAAGAGACAACTTAGTATAGCTTATACCCCCCCAAAAAATGGTATTGCATAAAGGGAGAACTATACCATTAAGGAAATGGCACAGAGTATGTTAAGGTCCAAAAATCTTCAAAAATTTATTGGGGAGAAGTAGTTGCAATGACAATATATATTCTAAATCAAATTCCCACAAAAGCAATTCAAAATATCACTCCAAAGGAAGACTGGAGTGGTCATAAGCCTTTAGTGGCTCATCTCCAAGTATTTGGGTCCTACACATGTTCATGTTCCTATTTAAAAGTGAAAGAAGTTGGATACAAAATCCCAACTTTGTACTTTTGTGGGATACTTAGATACAACTAAAGGATATAGATTTTACAACCCGAACATAAAGCAATGGATTACTAATCGGGATGTGGTTTTTGATGAAGGGGGAGTATGGAAATGGAAAATAAGAGTTCCACAAACTACACCACTAATCATGAGTATATTAGATGATCAAGTTCCTCATCTCCCCACAAGCTCAAGTGGAAGTTCAAGCCCAATTTCACCAAGTTCATCAAGTTCCTCTTTAGGTGGTAGTTCAAGTCAACCATTTAGTCTAAGGTCTTCCCAAAATGTACAAAGTTTAGTTGGAATTTATCATACGAGTAAAAATACAAATCCTATTGTCAATTTTTTTGCTTAGTAGAATTCAAGTTGAGCCTTCTATGTATGAAGAAGCTATGAAAGAACAAGTATGGATTGATGTATACGAATGAAGAGATGCATGCAAAATAATACATGGGAATTAGTGTAACTTCCTAAAGATAAATAGGTGACTGGTGGAAAATGGATCTAGAAGGTCAAATATCATGCAGATGGTTTAGTAGAACACCACAAGGAAAGATTAGTTGAAAGGATTTGCACAAACACCTAGAGTACAAATTATTTAGAAACCTTCACTCCAGTTTCTAGACTTGATACAGTCAAGATTATATTAGCTATTGTTGGACAATACAAATGGTCAATATATTTGATGGAAGTAAAATTAGCATTTCTTTTAATGGTTATATAGATGAGGAAGTATATGTGGAACACCCTACGGGCTATGAAATTTTAGGAAAATAACACTTAGTTTACAAGTTGAAGAAAGCACTTTATGGGTTGAAGCAAGATCATCATGTCTAGTATGCTAGAATTGACAGTTATTTCATGAAGAAGGGATTCAAAAGAAGCCACTCATAACCCACCTTGTATGTCCAATGTATTGGTAATTATATTCTCATAAGGTTCCTTTATGTTGATGATATCATTTATATAGGTAATAGTCCAACTCTCGTGGAGAAATTCAACAAGAAAAAATGAAACAAGAATTTGAAATGCCAGATCTAGGAATCATGCATTATTTTCTGGGTGTGGAGGTTTAATAACACTTTGAGGGTATATTTATCTCTCAAACCAAGTATATGGTTGATTTATTAATGTGTTTTAGAATTGTCATGAACTATAGTTGCAAACCCTAGAGATCTTGGTGAAAAAATAACCAGGGAAGATGCGAGTTCCAAAGTGGGTGCAACTTTGTATAGAACATTGGTTGGAAATATCATGTACCTCACTATGACTAGAACTAACATTATGTATGCTTTAAGCCTCATCTCTTGGTTCATGCAGGATCCACATGAGTCTTATTGGTGTGATGAAAAAAGAATCTTAAGGTATGTGAGTGGTACACAAAATTTTGGAATTCATTATTCTCTCACTTAAGTTTGAGCTACCTAGTTACATAGATTCTAATTGGGATGGTTTAGTGGATAGTACAAAATCAACAACTAGCTATGTTTCCTCATTTGGTTCTGAACCATAGATTTTTGGGTGTGAGGCTTATAGGCTACTCTTGCACTCTTAGGATGTTTCACCTAAAAGGAGAGAGACAAACCTCACAAAAAAATAAATGATGGTTCACTCAAATTAAGATGTGTATGATGTTATTAAGGCTAAATGAGATGATCTAAATGAAACTAAATGAACTATTTGACTAATTATGAATGCAAGACCTAAGAAAAATGCAATGTTTGAAAAAATAATGTGATATGCAAACATGAACTAAACATGAACAATTTCAAAACAGAAAAGAAGAAGGATTAATTAGAGTGCACCTGGGTAGAGAATGAAGAATCTGGAGTGTCTAGATTGCTAATAGAGATCACTAAAAAATAACTATTGAGACTCATTCATCACTGATGGTGAATCAGTCCTGCTTCTAATGAAAACTTCTAGAAACTAGTTTCTGAGTGTCAGGATTCAAAATCAGACAAAATCTAGATTTCTAGCCTTAAGATGGGACTCATTCATCACTGATGGCGAATCAGTCCTCTCCCAAAATTATGTGAAATCAGGGACCAATTCTGTAGCACCTAATCTGAGGTTGTCTTCTTATCAGATTGGTGGAGTCAAATTTGCATAAAACAGGTTGTAGGTTGTCTCCAAGCTTGAAATAGGTTGTAGTTGACTTGAAACACTTTGTTGACTTGTTGACTACCTTTCAACACCTAATTTCTTGATAAATATGGATACACAAGTCTACAAACACACATGCAAAAGGAAAAAAATGGTTAAAGGTTAGGTTATAGGGATTTTCCTTGGTCAAATCCCACTTTGGCAATCAAACCCTTGATGAAGAAATGGAAAGAAATGAACAAGGAAAGATGAATAAACAACATGCAAATATCCTAAAATCACCAACCTTGTTAAAGAAATCTAAAGATATATCAATGGTTGCTCCAAGATACTTGATTGAATGACGCAAATTGCTTTAATGCTTGAATGAATGAGTGAATATGATGAATGGGTGTTAAAATAGATGCAAAAACACTTATTTATACAGACTTGTGCCTTAGTAACCTGAAGATACCTCATCACAGGCTGACATAAGGTGATTTTAAATAAAAACTTGAAAGAAAATTTGAAATATTTTGAATTTTGAATTTTTAATGTTGTTTGTCAGGTTTACATTCAAAAACACACTTAATTAATCCTTAAAAGGGCATAAAGGGGTCAAATAAAGCATAAGGTTTAAATAATGAAATTAAGCCTAGAAAAGTGTGAAATCTTGTTACAAGACTTTACAACATTTCAAAATAGGACTTGATAAGTGATGAAAATGTGATTTTTAGGTGAATTGTAATGAATAGAGTCTAGAAAAGTGTAGAAATGTTTTACAACAGTTCACAACACCTTCAGAAGATGCCATAATTTGAATTTTAAGGAACTAATGTGAATGTTCAAGCCACATTACAACATTAAATCAAAGCAAAATGGACCAAGCATCATGAAGAAAGACCTAAAAGACCATGAAAATGTCAAGGGGACATTTTTCTACAACATAGGTTCTGGAGTTGTATCTTGGAGTAGTAAAAAATAGGCAACCACGTCTCTCTTTTTTAGAAGAAAATATATTGTAGGAGCATCAACAAGTTGTAAATCCATATGGATTCAAATGATTTTAGAGGATCTACATTTGGTTCAAGAACATCTAATTAATGACTAGGTTGTGATAATAATAGTATCATTAAAATGCCCAAAAATATTTTGTTTCATGCTAGATTGAAGCACATTGAGATAAAACATCATTTCAGATGTGACTTGGTTCAATATGGGACAATGGAATTGTAGTTTTTCCCTACATCTGAGCAAGTTGTTGATATTTTTACGAGGGCTCTTCCTACAACTAGTTTTATTTCCTTGAGAACTTAGTTGTGACTGACCATCATTGCTCATCCATGGGGAGATTGAAGAAAGTATGTTCTTGGAAGAAAGGATGATCTACATAGAAGATAGTTGTTTTCTTTCATTTTAGCTTTATCTTTTTTTCTTTATTGCATAATAAAGTTGCAATTTCATGTGCAATAATTCTTAGGCTAAGCTTTGTTTTTAGCTTTTCCTAGCTTTTTTTCCTATAGAATATCATAGGATTTTTTTTTTTGGTTACTATCTCAAATCTCTTTAGATAGAGATTATTGGAACACATTGATATATCTTTGTGTGAATTTTTGGGAGTTAGTAAATCAATAATAGTATACACAAACACGAATGAGACGTATTATATTAAAGATTTGAACCATAAGACTATTGTATTTGCAGCAAACAAATCTCTAAAAACATTCCATTGTTCCCTATTCTCAAGGATTTATTAAACCATATTAGCTCTCATATTTTGTATGTGCACTATGGTTGTTAAAATGACAACTTGAGAAATGAGATGCTTTATATAACGAAAGAATCTAAATCCTACATGAAAGTATGTGATTAAAGCCATGATGTTATGATATTAATGTTGCTATGATGAAATGAATATTATGCTAAGATTATGATGCTAAATGTTATGATAAGAATTCTATATGAAGGCTAAGATAATAACTAAAATGCAACTATAACTAAGACATGATTCTAGGTTAGAATGATAAACTAATCTAAATGCTAAAAATGCTCCAACTATGAATACTCCAAAATGCTCCAATGTTATTATTGCATAATAAGTTTTCTAAAAGATGTGATGTTAAAATGTTGTAGCAAGGGGTTGTATTTATAGGATTTTCAAGGCACATTGTGATGTGGCAGCAATCAACAATGGAGATTCAAACATGAGAGATGAACAGTGGGGATGGAAGAATATTGGAGGATGTTCCCTTGACCAAAGGAAACATGCCAAATGTATGAGGGAATCAAGTGTGTGAGAGGGCCAAGTGTCCAACATTTTCCTAAATTTAAATTAGTAATTTAAATATTAGTCATATTTAAATACATGTGGCATTTGATGAGGTGGCTAGAGGGAAAGTTGTAGACATGTGCACAAATTTAAATTTAATGAAAAAAATATTAATTAAATTAAAAAAACTATGTAAATTTGTTTATTTAATTAAAATAGAGGAATGTGATTTTAGATTGAAGAATTAGAAGAGTGGACTATATAAATATATTGAGAATTTATTTATAAGTAGATGAAATAAAAGAGGTAGTTAATTAAATAACTAGTATTTAATTAATTAATTATTTTGACCGATTTTAGGTGTATACATTTTTCCCCTCTTTAAAGTAATGTGTTTATAGATTGCTTCAAAGAATAATTTGTTGTTGATGTTGACAAAAAAAAATTCCGATGCCCCAGACACTGATTTTTTAGGTGATGACAGATATATGCTCCCTCAGGAGATAAATTGGTGAATTTTTGAATTTTAGGATTTTTTTAATTTTCTTGAAATTTTTGATGATATTTTTGTATATTTGTATTTTTCTCCTTTTTTGTTGTTTTTACCAAGACACCTATTTTCCAGGTTTTCATCAAGGAAACTATTTTTTTAGGACATTTTCTAATGCTTTTGTATTTTTTCAATTCTTTTATCGATGCACTAGATCATTCAAGTGTAGACTTTCTTGAGATGCAAGATATTGAGGGGTTCATCAAACAAATTCCCTTTATGTGTGGACAACTGATATGGTCCTAATCTAAAGACTGATACAGCTACAAAGGGACCTAGCCAGTTTGGTTCAAATTTCCCCTTCTTCTCTCGATCTTGTTGATTACGGGGATTTTCTTTCAAGACCAAGTCACCTACTTGAAAGGTTCTTGGTTTTACCTTGTGATTGTAGCTCCTAGACATCCTCTATTGATAGGCTTTAAGGTGATAAAATGCTTGCAGATGATGTTAATCTAACAGTTCCAACTCTTGTAATCTAGATACTCTATAATCCTCATCTGATATGATTGTCTTTAGTGACACTTGGAGTGATGGTAGTTCAACCTCAATAGGTAGAATACCCTCTGATCCATAGACTAGAGCATAGGGTGTAGCTCATGTTGAGGTTCAGATACTGGTTATTCAATCCCATAAAGCAAGGTTCAGTTAAACATGTCGGTCACGTCCAACATCATTGATAGTTTTCTTCAGGATTTTTCAGGATAGTTTTGTTTAAGGCCTCAACTTGGTCATTTCCTTGAAGGTAGTATGGTGTAGAAAACCTATGCTAAATATGAAAATTCTCACAAAGTTCTTGAACATATTGATTCTTGAAAGGTCTACCATTATCCATGGCAATGGATTGAGGAATGTTGTAGCGATAGATGATGTAATTCAAGATGAAGGATGCAATTTGTTTTCCTATGATGGTAGTCAAGGGGACAACTTTGATCCACTCTGTAAAGTACTCTATGGTTGTGATGATAAACTTGTGACCTTTTGATGAAGATGTATGTATCTTACCTACAAGATCTAGTGCCCATTGACAGAAAGGCCATGTTGATGTGAAAGGTTGCAACTCTTGTGTTGGTACATGTATCAAGTTTCCATGGATTTGACCTTTTTGACGCTTCTTGACATATTGAAATAATTCCTTCTCCATATTTTTCCAGTAATACCCCAAACATAGGAGTTTCTTAGATAAAGTCAGGCAACTTTAATGTATGCCAGAGATACCTTCATGAACCTCGCGTAAAGTGGTTTCAGCTTCGTTACGTTCCAGACACTGAAGGAGAGTACCATCAGGACCCCGGCGATAAAGTACATTAGCGATTAAGGTGTGGTGAGCTATTTTTCAAATAAATTTTTGTTTCTGATTTTAGGATAAATCAGGAGGGAGGGTGTTGTCTATTATGTAACTCTAGATTTTCCCATAGATAGAAGTATCAGTTTCAACTAGATGGTAGATGACTTGGGATTCAGGATTATTGTAGGCAGGGTAAAACACTTTTTCCACCATGAACTCATACTGGGATCCTTTTTGAGGATTCTATAGGAGAGAAGCAATGGTAGCCATAGCATCAGTAGCTTTGTTGTCACCTATGGGAATCTATTCAAATTTTATCTCCACAAAGTACTTTTTGAAGTCATCAACCATTCTTTTACATGGCATCAATTTATCATCTTTTGTTTGCTAATCATCATTCACCTAATTAATGACTAGCTGAGAATCACCATAGACATGTAGCTATGTGATTTTCCATTCTACGATTGTCTTAATACCAAGGATGAGTGCTTCATATTCGATTGTGTTGTTGGTACAAGGAAACATTAATTGGTAGGAATTTTGAATGGTGTGCCCTTCTAGTGTGACAAACAAGATTCTTGCTTCGGATCCATGTTGTGTGTAAGAGCCATCAAAGTATAGCATCCACTATTGTGTTAACACTGTAAGGACATCAACATTTGGAAACTCAATGCTCATTGGAAGATTATCTAGTAATGGTACTTCAGCTAATTGATCAGCAATTGCTTGGCCATTGATTGCTTTCCTATCCACATACTGGATGTCAAACTCACTCAATATCATTACCCACTTGGCTAGTCTTCCTATTAGGGAAGCTTTGCTGAGTAGATACTTTAATGGATCAATTTTAGCTATGAGTTTAATAGTGTGAGTTAGCATGTAATGTCTTAGTTGCTGGGTAGCAAATACTACCGCCAAACAACCTTTTTCAATAAAGGTGTAATTGATCTCATAGTTGTTCAAGGTCCTACTGATGTAACAAATTTCCCTCTCTTTTCGTATTGAATCTTCATGTGCCAGTAAAGCGCCCAAAGATATTTCAGTTGTTGCAATATAAACTAATAATGGCTTTCCTTCGGTTGGCCGTACCAGTATGGGAGGTGACATTAAATACTCCTTCAATTTGTTAAAATTTACTTCACATTTTTCATCCCATTTGAAAATGACATTCTTGTACAACAAATGATTGAAAGGATGATTTTTGTCTCCTAGTTGTGCGATGAACCTCCTGATGGACTGTAATCATCCTTGCAAAGACCTGAGTTGACTGATGTTTTTAGGAGGAGGCATCTCCATGATGGCTTTAACCTTTGCAGGATCCACCTCAATGCTTTTAGCTGACACAATGTATCCCAAGAGTTTAGCTGATATCAGGCCAAATACACATTTCTTGGGATTTAGTCTCACGTTGAATTTCTCCAATCTGGTGAAGATCTTGTCTAAAATTTCCATGTGTCCCTCCCTAGTGTATGATTTTTCCAATAGATCATCTACATAATCTTCCATAAAAGTGTGCATCATGTCATGGAAAATGGTGGTCATCACTCTCTGATATGTGGCTCTAGCATTTTTCAACCCAAAAGGCATTACGTTCTAGTAAAAAGTGCCCCATGGACATGTGAAGGTTGTCTTAGCTTGATCTTCAGGTGCTATCTTTATTTGATTGTAACGTAAAAATCCATCCATAAGAGAGAGCATTTCATG